>PVIH01018174.1:0-39391 GCA_004025045.1 Sigmodon hispidus | reverse complement strand
CTGAGGCCCGCCGAGCCCTCCTCACCTCTGGTCAGGGTTCGAATCCGCCCCTCAGAGACCCCTGCAGTTAGTTTGCTCAGTTCACTCAGTTCGGGGTCGCGGTAGGGATCCTTGCAGATACCCTCAGCAGCAGCAGGAGCTGTGGGTGTGGCCAGGTGCAGAGTTCAGCTGCTCCTGCTCCAGAGTGCACTGGGACGCCGCAGAGAGCACAGGTCCCGGTGGCGGAACCGGAAGCAGTGTGAGCCTTTTTTCTTATTTACAAGGCCTGTATAGCTATCTGTGCATGAATCCTAATTGATTTTACAATAAAAACATGGAGCCAGATATTGGGGCAAGTGCTAAAAGAGCAAAGAGACAGAGGAACAAGCCAAAGCCACTTCTCATTACTCTGAATCCTCAGGTCAAAAGGAGATCATCATCTCTCCAAGCATCCTCAGACTGAATGGGGAAGTGAAGGCAACTACAAGGCCTAAATGGAAGGGGCAAACCTTGTCTCCTCTTGCCTTATATTTCTTTCTCTGCCCTCTCTGCCTGGCCATAGCACCTCCTGGTTCAGTTTTCCTTATGGTGGGATCAAAGGCCTGTGTACTTCCCAAGTATTGGGAGCAGAGGCATGAGGTCCCAAGTGCTGATATTAAAGGTGTGTGCCACCACTGCCTGGCTCTGATTAGTCTTGAAATCATACAGATCCAGACAGATCTCTTTCTCTGCCTCCCAGAGTGCTATGATCTAAGGCATGTGCCACAACTGCCTGACCTCTGTGGCTAACTCTGAGACTGGCTCTGTCTTCTGATCTTCAGGCAATCTTTATTTGATACATAATGTATCACTACAGCTATACAAATGATTTGGATCTTAAATATGCCCATAAGAACTACTATGGGGAGAATATGTTTCCTATTTTTTTGATTAATTTACAAGTGGTTGGCACAGTAGGTGCCTGGTTGGAGAAAGTTAGGTTTCTGTGTTTCTCTCTTTGCTGGTCATTGTGAGGTAAAGATCTTTCTTTGTTCCATCTTGATACCTGCCATAATGTTCTTTCTTGTCATGTAACCAAAGTAGAAGGTCATAAAAACTAATGCACTGCAACTAGGGAAAGCATGAATCAAATCAAATTCTGACTTATTTCTAGTTGTTGCCTCAGGTACTGGATCATATCCAGAGAAAGCCTCTGATACTAGCTGCAGCATCTTTTGGTAATATAGAGGAAAGCAAATTCAAGTAAGTCCTTGGAAAGTTCTGCTTTTTTTTTAATCCTCATAAGAGGGTATTAAAGTAATGCTACTATTAACTGCACTTCTGTAATGTGCCACGACTGAACAGTGACTTTTGGAATTGGGCTCAAGAAAATCCAGGGATAAGCATCCCTTTAAAAATCATAGTTATGCATCCTCATCTTCCAACTTCAGAGAAAGAAGTTTTCTCTCTCCATTGAAATGTCTCACTTCCATTTAGATTTGGATGTTGATGGTGGTTTGGCATGTTGGTGCTTTAGTATGCAAATACTTTAAATTTTAGTGCTTGTTGTGTTTTAGAAGGTGATTGCATTCTTTTTCCCTTGTTTTACTTGGTGTCTGGCTCTATCATCAGAGTAATAATAACAGGAATGAAGTTCAAGATCAACACTTTGACTAAACTTGTCACTTATTCCTTCTTAGGGCCAATAACTCTGAACCATTTTTTGTAAGTAGATACAGTATTATTTTATCATGCATATTCTCTTCTCCCTGTTCCATAACCTTCATATAGCAGCTCTAAACCCTAGTCTCTCTTTTTTCTGCAGCTACAGTTAACACATATATATCTTAGTGAGATTGTGTGTTAAGTTCCAGAGTGACAAAATGAAAGAAATACCTCAGTACAAAACACATGAATTCTTTGTTGGCCCAAAGCATATAAAAGTTATATTATTAGCATTCTGCGGTGTATGAAGTGTGAAATTGTATAATGTCTTGAAAAACAATGTACACACTTGAATGAAAATATTTTACTACTAAAATTTCTAATGATTTGCAGAGCCTTTAGAGTGTCATCTCTGTGTAGATAGAGGCTCTTAATGTTGATGGCTCCGAGATGACCAGAATTTAAGTTCTTAACTGATATCTTAAATTCCTTTGAAAGTTGTACATGGGTATTGGAATTAGTCTTACAAACTTTTGTTCTTTTGATGTTTTATTAATTTAAATTCATCAGTGTTTTCTTGTGTTTATATATGACAGGCATGCCATATGTACAGAGGACTGAAGGGATTGTCAGTGTTGAATCCCCTGGAACTGTAGTTAGAGGTGGTTGTGAGCAGCCATTTGGGTAATCAGGATTGAACTCATTTCTTCTGCAAGAGCAGTCAGTGCTCTTAAGTATTGAGCCTTCTTTTCAGCCCCCTAATAATCTTTCAATTAATAATATGTGTTTTTAATGCCATTTGAAATGATAAATTATTTCAAGTAGTTTTTAAATTTACTTTGCTCAGATTTTCCAGAGGAATTCATGTGTATGGCATCTATAGCTTTATGAAGTTTATTTCTGAAATAATATGACTTGAGAAATGACATTACTACTTGATCTGTGGGATGTATATTGTGTGAACAGCCATATAATCTACCTTCACCTTATTAATATAACAGAGCTGTTGGGTGTAGTGTCATTAAGCAGCAATACTTTCAAAAATCATTTTCTAATTGAGCAGCATATTTCAATCATGCACTTAAATTTTCAGTAACCTTTGTTGTAATCAGATCTGTCAGATTTTTTTAATTCATAGAACATTGACAGAGCAGATTTATTATAATTCTATTTTGTTTATGAATTTTTTTAGATAGGACTTTTCTATGTAATTTTGTCTATCCTATAACTCACTATATAGACCAGGCCAGACTCAAAATCACAGACATTCACATGGCTCTGCCTCTTGAAGTGAAGGCACACGCCACCATGCAAAGCAGATTTAGTCTTCTCCTCCTCTTCCTCTTTCTCCTCCTCCTCCTTCTGATTTTTCTTTTTTTTTTTTCTTTTTTTTTTTTTTTTGCCTTGGTGTTTGCCTGGAACTGGAACTACAGACAGTTGTTAGCTGCCATGTGGGTGCTGGGAATCGAACCCGGGTCCTCTGGAAGAGCAGAGGGTGCTCTTAACCGCTGAGCCATCTCTCCAGCCCCCCTGATTTTTCAAGACAGAGTATTTTTGTTTAGTGGCTATCTTGGAACTCACTTGCTTTTAGTAGAATGATCATTTTCACAATTTTAATCCATCTTATCCATGAGCATGAGAGGTCTTTCCATCTTCTGTTCTTTCTTCAATGTGTTTAATATTTCACTGTAGAGATTTATTTATTTATTTATTTTTAGTTAGATTTGTTCCCAGGAGGTATTGTGTGTTTGTGTGTGTGTGTGTGTGTGTGTGTGTGTGTGTGTGTGTGTGTGTGTAGGTGCATGTGTATCTGTGTGTGTATGTGTGTATGCCTGTAGACCAGGGTGGCCTCAAACTCAGAGATAGCCTTTCCTTTGCCTCCTGTGTGCTGGAATTAAAGATCTGTGCCTGGCCTAGTAGGGTTCTTAAAAGCACCAGTATTTTCTTAGGGTAAATGAGCATGAGTTGTAGTTGTCATCTGCAATTGACACTGAACAAGAGAATTGGCTTCTTCTTTTAAACTTTGAATCTAAGCCTTGAGTTTTCTCCAAGTTTGAGTCTTAGATGACCTTCTCCTCCAATAGAAAAGCTAGGTTTATCCACATGGAAGACCTGTGGTTCAGTGTTATTATCTTCACCTAAACTATATAGATGATATGTGTTGCTACAGCTCCTTCATCTGCATTTGTGTGACTTCACTTTGCGCTTTTGTATTCTAGACAAAGAACATGTTTTGTAAAACTTCAACCATCATCCTTTCCTAGCTTCAAACTCATCTTTTGCAGATTACTCCTTGTCATATAACTGAGGATGTTCAGTATCTTGCTGTAGCCTATGTCTGGCTAAGAGAATGTTATGGTTCTGTCTAGACAACTCAACTGTTCTACATATTTGTAACCATCTGTTTTCTAAGTATTCATTCTTCACTGCAGTGGCATTTTCAACTTCTGTGAAGGGCTTTTGTGAGGCTCCCTTGCGTGTACAAGTCCAGGACTTTTCCTTTCATTGTTGGATACTTATAGTTTATTTAATAGATTCTGATTATGGGCCCTTCACGGAGTAGAGTCAAAAGGTTAAAACTTCCCTTAATAACAATATTTATCTTCCTCTCTAGAAACTTCCTCCTTCAATATTGCTTCTTTTTATTTGCTTATGCAACCCCCTATTCATGCAGGATTTTTTTGCTCTCAGCTTGCAAACCTTTTCCTTTTTCTCCTAGAGAAAGAAAAGAAAGTTCATTTTAATCATGATGTTTCATGAAATTAAATGTAAACTCAGAACAAGAAAAAGTGTTTTTCTTCTCATCCTTTTTTTCATCAGATTCTTTTCCCCTCTCACTTAAAAATGTGTGTACATCTTTACTATGACTCAAATTTTCATCATCATCACAATTTAATAATATTTTCTCATTGGTCTCTGAAAGGCTGTGTAGGAGGGAAGGAGCCCCTAACTTCAGTGAGAGCTTCTCTCATTAAGATATAAGGAATGTTCTTGATATGAATAATAACAAATGCATGAGTGCTTGTGGGGAAAAGGAGCATCTTTACCCACTGTTGGTTGGAGTGTAATCAGGAGCAGCCATGATGCATTTTGTATGCAGGTTCTCAAATGCCCAAAAATGGAGTAATCATATGACTCGACTCTATCATTACTGGGCATATACTCAAAGTACTCTCTCCTTCCTGTTTGTTCATCCAACTTTAGTATTTCTCTAGTCATAGCTATGGAACCAATCTACATGTTCATCACAAATAAAAATGTGTTGTATATTAATGATGAAATTTGATTTAGCCACCAATAGTAATTAAATCATGAAAATTTCAGGAAAATGAAGGAAACTGGGAATCAGTATATTAAGCAAAGTAAGTGAGAGCCAGAAAGTATATCCTAGATTTTAATATTTCTGCTCCCCCAATAAAACTATAAAGGGTCTGTGGGAGGAGTAAATGCATTCTTAAGTTGAGCTGAGAAGAAAATCAAGGGTGAAATACATTACTTTCAGTGGTAATTTAAAACAAATCAAACAATGGAGGTATGTGCTTTCTCTTGTTTTTAAGTTCCTCATTAGCTCACCAGAAGCCAAACTTTCCATTGGAATGGCACCTACAGACAATGGACATCATGATTTAATGTTTCTGGGCATTATGACTTGGTGCTTGAGATTTGTGAAATGCCGGTGCATGAGTTTGGTGCAATGAAGGTTAAAAACCAGTACATTTATTAGACCTTTGTAGTTTGTCTTCAGCTCACAGTGACAGAAACTTCTTATTCTGGTGATAAGAAGTAAAGTTATCTAGAAATGGAGCTGGGGTTTAATTGTTGCTTTACTGCTTTCTTTCATCAGGGCAAGCTGGACTCAGTGGTGCCTACTTTGAAGCAGAATTTAAGGTCAGCCTGGTCTATATAGTAAGTTTCTGATGAGTGAGGACTACATAGAAAGACTCTATTTAGAGACAGATTCTAGAGAGGATACATGGGGCATATTTTATTCTAGACCTTTCCCTTAAGCCATGTCTTTATCTTGCCTGCAACAATTCTAACAGGAATCCTATGAAATTATTGTAGAGGAAGAAAAACATAGTTTTCTCTTCATCTTTCATAATTTTTAATTGGGGCAGACATTTGTAAGAAATGATAGGTTAGCAGGAGATAAACAATAACATATTACTATGTGTATTTCTTACATATGTGGGACACTTTTTGACCTCAGAGAAAAGTGTTTATCACAGTCTTCAAATGAAATAAAGAAAGAAGGTCTTTGTAGCATGTATTAATGAAGACAGTGAAGAAAACAAGATAAAATATGCCATGCAAAGTAGATTAGTGTCTTTTCCTCTGGTTAAAGTCTGCACTGATTTCAACTTGGTTTTCTCATCTTGTTCAAAGTGTGACAGACTGCAGTGTTCCTATAGAGATTTATTTGAATTTCCTTTGCTAAGGGCTAAGTAGTATGCTTGATTATAGTTTCATATCAAACTAATTGTTACAGCTAAAGGAAATATATTTGGAAGTGGAATATTCTGGTGTACCATAATCATTTTAGGGTAGAATATTCTTGTCCTTTATGGCTATAAAGTCTCTACAATGCACCTGATTATATTTGTCTTTCCTGGACCTGGATGTCAGATAATTCCCAGCTGTATTCTTTTACCTTAACCCAGTAAGAACCTTCCTAACATTTATTTCCTTTTAGAAAATTTGACAGCCATAGTATCCCATCTCATTCTGAGGCTTTTCTAAAAATCTTGACTTGTCTTGCTGTGTTCAGAATTGAGCCCAAGTTTCACACTGAGGTTTCTTGTCCTGTATTCAAAACAGGTCATAAATGGAATGTAATTTTATTGCTTTAATTACTGGAGGATTTGTAAAATAAGACAATAATGTTCATTGAATATAACAGTGTTGATTGCACAGAAATAAACAGAATACTTGATACCAGAATCCTTGTTGGGTAAGAAAGGGAGATAAAGAATACTGGGTTATTGCCTACTAATATACACTTGGAAAAGAATATTAAATTATATGGTTTTTTATAGCACATTAGGATGATGACAGTTAACAGTTTAAAAAATATATTTTAAAAATGTTGGTAGAGAGAATTTTGAGTGATTTCAATCACAATGAAAAGATAAATATTTGAGGTGGCAGTTATGTTGATCAGTCCTATTTTGTCATTGCACATTGTGTACATACATGCCTTCATTTCTTACCCTGTACTCTATGAGTATGTATAATTATTATGTCAGTGATAAATCCTTTGTTACAAAATTACACTCAAGATCAGATGATGTCGTGCATGTTAAACATTTTTTATTCAATAAATGTCAACTTATATGAGTACCTGCCATGCACAGAATCTATTCTGTAGCTCAAGGTCTTTTCTCTTTGTGTGTTATCCATGTTTTAAAAATTCCTTTCTTTAGCTTCTGTTGCCTCATATACTCTGACAATTCTATTACCTCTCTGATTTCATCCCTCAGTAATATTTATATATTCTAATTGTGAGGGTTATTTTCTTCTCATTTTCATTTTTAGTAATGTCAAGGTTGTAATTCCAATTTCTCTATAAACAGGTCCCAGAGCCAATATTGCAATCAAGACTAATAGTCAAGTACCTTTAGTTAAGGGTATGAATTCTGTATTTCTTAGGCTAGCCTCTTCACAATTTGTAGTGATGTCTCTGAAATGGATATCAATATTTGGGTGTCATGTGCCATTCATATTCATTTATTTCTGAAACATATGTTCTATTTTAAAAATAGTGCATAAAGCTCTCTATTAGGAGGATTTGAGAGCTAGCAATGTTCCCTGACATTTCCCATCCCTTGCTTGTAGTTTATCATTTTTCATGTACTGTCAGTCATAACCACATTATTTGAAGGAAATTACCAAATAATGAGTCTTATAGCATTTAGTTTCCTGGAAGCCAACTATTAGAACAATTATCCCCCCCACACCCTTTTATATCAACACTTGTTAGGGACTCTTAAGAAACAAATAGAAAAATGGTCTTTAATTGACCACGATTATTAAATTGCATTCTAGAAGCAGATGCAGGGGAGCAGGAAAGAAAACGTATTAGTAAACCTAGTCTTGACATGCAAATTACAATGTTATATTATGAAACACTGTTTTTTAAGTCTGTTCAGGATATTTAAGGAAAAAATATCAGTTTTACACACATTTTAATGCTAGATATAGCCATTCCAGCCATGTGCATAAAGGTACACTATTGTTTATCTAAGGTAATTATTGAATAGAATTCTCTATCTTCAGTGAAAAACAGGCAATAATCAAGTTGCTGTTATGTTAATGACACATAATTTTCTTACTGAACACTTTAGGTCTTTTGTTTTCTTATATTGTTAAGCAGAAAACCAGTGTTTTTGCACTTTTCTATTGAGTACTTTTGTTTCGGTCTCCTTGATGATGTGCAGTGGTATGGTAACCAGGGGTGAGGGGATAATATATGTACCCTAAGCTCTTCCTTCAGAAGTTAGAAAAGTGAAATAAAGAAAACCCAAAGCAAATGAAAAAGGAAAAAATAATCACAGTAGTATATATAATTTATTGAGAATGTCCCTTTGATTTTTTTTACAAAAAGTCATCATTGAAGATGTAAAACACCTGAGATTTTATAACCCATCAGTGGGCTTATTCCTGAAGAAAAGAGATTCATCACCCCACCACATGCACACACTGGTTCAAATGGTGTTGCCATTATTTGCCTCTTACTTAGACAACCATATTGAGATTTTTTAAGTAGAACATCCTTGTTATTTCTAGAAGACACTATCTAGCAGCATGTATTATGGGCCTCTGTTCCTTACATTCTTCATTAATATTTTTTGAGACTGGAGTTTATTTAGACATTCCACTGTAAATATGCTAATTGGATCTGGAAACCCCACAGCCACTGTCTTCATTTTGACCAATATGGGTCTTTGTTGTATTTTCCATTGGTTGAAAAAAGAAACTTCTTTAATGAGTATTGAAAGCTACGTGCAACTGTAAGTAGAAGGTAAGCATTTAAAATGATGTTAGAAGTTCTGCTGGAAAAAAAGAAAAATATCTTTGCATATGAAAAATAAGTGAGGCATAGATTGTACCTAATTTTGAGGTTCAACTATTACCTCTTCATCTAAATATATTCCTGTGCGAATTTATTACTCTAGTTTCTAGCAAAACAGAATTTATTTATATTTAGTGTGTAAATACATATAGCCCAAACATTTTTGTTTCTTCTGCTATTTCTAATTATTTATAATTCCACAAAAAAGAAGTTCTGGTCATTTAGGAAAATATCAGTGGTAGGTTCTCTAGGATCTACCTGATATGAATTTCCTTCTGTCTACTGGGCCTTAATTAGATGTCTGTTTGTTACTTCCAAGATACAAGTGCCATTATTATACTACTGATAATATCTTGTTTGGCCTGTTAACTGCTATGGTTTGGAGACTTTAAATAGTGGCACTATTGATTGCTTTTCCTTCTTCGCATAGCACCTTACAATATTATGATAACCAGTCCTCAGGGAAGTGGCTTCCACTTCAGTTCAGGATTTCTCCAAGCCTTCTGTCTGACATATATAATGTCTTCATCAATAGCTTCTTAACTTTCAAGTTATAGAAGATCAATTGTACTAAACTATAATGTTTTGTGAGTCTCTTGGGTCACCCTGCCAAGCAAATTTGAAGGGAGGTTTTCAAACACAAGTATAGCGGTTTTGTTAGATAGTCTGACAGAGATCATTATCACCTCATCTGTTGTAACTACATTAAAAACACATGTTTTTATATGTATATATACACAAACAGGTTATGTGTTATATGTAAGATTATAAGTTAGTGTTCTTAAATGCCTTTCCAGGCATCTTTAGAATTGTTTACATCTCCTTCCTTGATTTGCCTGTGTACTTCCCTCTTTCCCTGCTCTCCAGTTTCCCTTTCTTTATTCCCAGTCCTTCCTATGTCCTGCTATTGCACCTATAGAAGCCCTTCCCTCCTCCTACTGTGTTCACTTTTCATTTTCCTGGCTTCTGCATTTCCTTCAAGTTATACATAAACCTACAGACTCAGAACCAAGATCTAGAGACAAGCGAGAACATGAAACATTTGTCTTGCTGGGTCTGTGTTACGTCACTCAATAAATTTTCCAGTTACATCCATTTACCTGAAAATACAATTTCATTTTCATTATAGATGAATAGTAGTTCAGTGTATAAACATACAACATTTTCATTATCAGTTCATTGGTTAAAGGAAATTTAGGCTGATCTCATTTCTTAGCTGTTTTGAACAGAGTTGCAAAGACCATATTTGATAAAGTGAATGGATAAACCTTAATCACACACACACACACACACACACACGCACACACACACACGCACACACACACACACACATACACACACACACATATATAACAGTAACACGACATGAGCTCAGTAGGATATACTTACAGAAGAAAACATTACTTTGAAGGGTGTGTTAGAAATAAGTTTGGGGCCACCCCTTTGGTTGGAATGTTTCAACAAGAACAACTTTACTCTGAATTTATTGACACATCTAGAAACAAGGAACTGTTTAACAATTAAAAGGAGCAAACTATTGATGTATTTAACATATAGAAATTTATGCTAAATGCAAAAGCGAATCCAAAGTTCTACATATTGTATAATTCCATTCATTTAAAGAAGATTACAGAACTATAGATGAATGGTTTTTCAATACTTAATTGGGACCAAGATTAACATAAATTTGAGTATAAATAGAAATATGGAGAATACTTATATACTGGGAAATATTCAATATCTTCACTATTTCAGGGTCAGCATGTTGTTTAGATCTTGTACTACAATTCAGAAAGATGTCACTGCTTCACAGAGAGGAACAAATGAAGTTAAATGTGCCTGTGATCTTTCTATTATTATTCACTATAGCATGAGGATAGTTTATTGTGGGAAAAACAAAATCCTTGTCAGGCTATGGACAAATGGACAGAACTTTAATTCATATTACTAATTTAAAGAATCTACACTACATACTGTGTGATTCCAGTTATGAAGCATTCTGTAAAAACCAGAATGGAAGATACAATAAGAAAAGCATTCAGGTAGTTACAAGGGTATTGAGAAGGAAAGTGGGCTAGACAGAGGATGCATGTTTGATATGCAGAGAACTATTCTCTGCCATTATGTTGTGAATTTAGGACATTATGTATTTATCAAAATTCCCTAAAGCTTAAGATATAGTATAGACTTTGAGAGAGCAATCTTACTTTGTAATACTATCATGAGACAACATGGTAGTTTGAAAGAAAATAGCCACCGAAGGGAATAGCACAATTGGGAGGTACGGCTTTGTTGGAGTAGGTATGGCCTTATTGGAGATTGGCTTTGATGGCTCATATATGCTCAAGCTTTGCTCAGTATGATATATAGTCAACCTCCTGTTTGCTGTAAGGTACATGCTTCTTAGCCACTTCTCTAGCACCATGTCTGGCTGCATGCTGCTATGCTCCCTGCTGAGATGATAATGGACTAAACCTCTGAACATTAAATGGCCACATCAGTTAAATGTTTTCTTTTATAAGAGTTGCCATGGCCATAGTGTCTTTTCACAGCAATAGAAACCCTGAGACAGATGGCAATAGAGACTATAAAGCTAAAGGCAAATGGGGCTCTATTTAGGAGCTCTACTTTAGTTGGCAGTGTGCTCACTGCAGAAGTATGAATTAACTTGTTTGAAACTATTATATGCAAAAACAAACAACAAAAAAGCATATTTCTCTTCTTGCAGGAACAAAGTGTGACTGGCACCCTATAGTTGGATCCACTTCCTATACTTTTCTTTGGAGTCAGGATGAAATGTCAAACAGTATATGTTGTTTTGTGAGCTGATGGAGAAGATACCATGTTGTGAATTAATTTGAGATACGTTAATTTCAAGCTCTTATAAGAAACACAGAATACAATTGAAAGAGAGGAAGGATATTTATGATTTACATGTTAATGTTTCACAAAAGATCAGTAAAATTATGTAGAAAAAAAATAAAGCCACTTGTAAACTCTGGCAAGTGAAAAAAAGAGAAACTATTATATTTAGTATAAACATTAAACAAGTAGATTTTTGGTAGATGATAAGGTTTCAATTTCACATATAGAGTAAGTGTTTATAGACAAAGACACAATGAGATCATGGTAGAAAGATCTATGCAGAACTGAATTAAAATCAACAATTATACATATCTATAATTTAATTAATAAACGTATGGTGTGGAGAAAATCTTCCATGAAGAAGTCTATATGGGACCTGAGGAGGTTGCTTAGTAATGAATAACGCTGACTACTCTTTCAGAGGACCCAGGTTTGATTCCCATAACCCACATAAGTTCCCGCAGTCATCAACTACAGACACAGGAAATCAGTTGCTTTGTTTTGGCCTCCATGACCACCATGTGCACACACATGGTACACAGACAAACATGCAGACCAAATATTTCTATACATAAAATGAAATAAATTTAAAAATATTTAGAATAATAAGCATTTTGTTGCTATGTTCCTTTGGCATAGTGGTTCTCAACTTTCCTAATGCTATGACACGTTAATACAGTTCTTAATGTTGTGGTGAGCCCTAACCATAAAATTATTTTTGTTGCTACTTCATAACTCTAATTTTGTTACTATTATGATTTATACATTTTTTGGAGATAGAGGTTTGCCAAAAAGTTCAAACCATTCACATTGAGAATGACTCCTTTGTAGAACAGTAGTATTTTTTTTATCTAGGTCCCTAGAATATTAATCTTAGATACTTGACCATTCAAGCAGTGTCAGGTGTGGGTTCCATCTTGTGGCATGGACTTAAGTCAGTCAGTTATTGGTTGAATATTCCCACAAGCTTGAGCCATCATTACCCTAGCATATCTTACAGGTGCTACACCATTGTAGGTAAATGGTTTGTAGCTGGCTTGGTGTTTATGTCTTTCTTTTGATAGTGTTCAGAGTGTTTTTCTACCTCAAAGATGCTGGGATGCAGAGCTAAGGACTTCAGTTTCTTAGTCATAGATATTATTTTTCCAGGAACACTAGAAACTGAGATTTCCAGAAATTTTTCATGTCATATTCCCTACTTTCTCTGAAAAGATTCCCATCACCAAAACAATGCAAAGAAAACAGCAACTTTGTTTTCTAGAAAGCTTAATATGTTCCTGCTTAAATTTAATTTAAATATTTAGCCAAACTTCAAGCAGATTATAGTAAAGGAAATCTAAATTAAGAACAGCCCAATTGGGCCTCGGCTCCAAGGGATCTCTTTGTTTTCATTTCTTCCTTCAGATCTCCTTACCATGTCTTTTCCAATAGTTGTTGTAATCATGAATGAAGGCCCTCTCAGAGAAGTCCTCATTAAATGCTTGTAGCAGTCAATGAAGGAAGTCTGTTCCTTTGTGTCATTCTCATCCAATACTGTGCTATTTTAAGTGTATCTAAATACACTGAAAGAAGTTGAAGTTAAGGGGTCCTCTGGTCAAATGATTCTGAGCACTTACATGCTTCCTTTAAAAAGTCATCAATTTACCAAAAAAAGAACTGCATAATATTTTAAGAATTCATCTGTGAAATTTAAAAGATCTATTGCTTTGAATGTAACTTCTATCTTTTCCTTGTGTGACTGGACAATTTGTAACTCTATCTTGAGAAGGTAAATTGAATTTTATTACTGATTTTTTTCATGTCTAGAGTAATTTCTGCCCAACATCTTTCTACATGAAACAGATTGTCACCTCTTAGTGCATCATGTAAGACCTAATGAATGTGTACACTTGAAATATCCAAATTATTTGTAATTTTGCATTAATACATAAGTGGCCACCAAGTGAATATTTCTGTCTACCATTTTCTACAATAAAAATGAACATTCTTCATTGCCTTCCAGGCAGAATCCATGCTGTTTTTAGGCCCCATCATCTTAACATGCACAAGCCTCTTCATCTATTTTAGTCTCTGCAGGCTCTGAACAATCCTACTTGGGGAAGCAACTGCTGTTCTTTAATTGAAACATTAGTGAGCAAATTTCTAAACAAAAAAGGCTCATGTTTAGAAATTGTTCATTCTCCACAAAACCTTGCAATTAGGCCCTAAAAATAGTGAGAAAACTGAGAAATAAACTCTTATTTTCAGATGAACTGTTAATTTTAGAATAACTGAAATTTGCCCAAAAGATGAAAAAAGTATAGCCAATACTGATAAAGCTCTTACCCAGGCTTGCCTGTTATTAATATTTTATATCAGTTCAATATATTGGCCTAAATTAATTAATCAATATCAAAATTTTGTTAACCTATGAGTATTTTTTATCCTGTTCCCAATGTGAGATACTTCTATACAGATAATTTGCTATGACATAATGTTTTTCTATGGACAATAACACTTTAACTAAGTATTGGTGAGGTCCTATATGTTGCTGAGTCATAATGGAAGGCTCCATCAAGGGATGGAGTGAGAGTGCATAGAGTAAAGGATACAGACCCAGGGAGTCAGTTGAAAAGGACTAACTCACTTATTCAACAATGGAGAGAGCCTAATATACCCTCCTCCCAGCACCCAGGCAGTGTCACAATCTGGTGATATTGCATGGCTTTCCCTCATTGGCCGGGCACGATCAGGAGATCTGACAGCATCTATTTCCTATTTCTAGGAAGATTCTAAGCAATCAGGAACAGTGGACAACAGCTGTTGCTAGGCCCTCAAGGGGATTCCAGGGTGGAACATAAGGAAGTAATTTTTGTGCATGCGTTGGCTACTGGTTTCAGCCAATTTCCTCAGTGTTATGAGCCTGTCTTACTACATCTGTAGAATATTCTTTTTCTGAGTTTTGCTTCCTTTCTTGCTAATGAGTCGGCTGGAAATATGGGTTGGGGGACTATTGCAGGTAAAATACCATTTGCCATACTTTATTAACATGTCCTGCAGACAAATCTTTTTGACCCCCTGGTAAGAAGTTATTACTGGACAATCCTCAATTGAAAAAAAAAAGTGTTCTTTGCCTCCTAGTAGTCAAGATATCAATACTTGGAATCATTTTTTAATTGATTTTCATTGTATGTGTATGGGTATTTTACCTGTATTTATGTCTGTATACATGTGGCCTGTATCCATGGAGACCAAAAAAGATCTTTAACATCAATAATGTTATTGTTTTTCTTTTATTTTCTGATGATATTTTAATCTAGTCTCACAGATCATAATTGTTATTAATGTCATTAAATTGTAGATCATTTGCAGGAGAATATACCCTTTATAATTCCTTGGCTGTGAGACAAGAGAATTGCCATGACTTCAAAGCTTTCCTGGTTTACAAAGGTGCAAAGCAGCCTTGGGTATAGAAAGAACTTGCCTTATAGAAAATATATTTTTCACAGGTTCCCAATTCAGGTTCAGAGTGTTTCTTACAGCCACTTCAGATGATTTTGATGCATGATAAAGTTTCAAAATCCCCCTGTAGGCTTCCAAGTTAAGCTTTCTGTTAACATTTCCTTCTGTCCTTACCTGGGAACAAATGCTAATAGTCTTTATAGTGTGCAGAGGCCAAAGGCTCTCCAAAATCCTTATTGCTAAGTTGCTTTTTGTTTCTCTGAAGCAAACTCATAAACATATTCTGGCCTGTTTCAACCTTACATCAACTTTCTGTCATCATCATCCATTCTACTTTATCATTTTGAGACGTTAAAAAATACTGACAACTATATAAAATGACCCAATAGTTATCCCTACAACAGTCACTTAAAACAACAAGAATATTTATTCTTTCTATTTTAGATATTTTCATGTTTTTCAAGATATTATATAGGTAACATAACTGTGCTACAATGACCCTATGATATTTCAGCAGCAATCATACTATTGCCATCATGAGTTTTCTTTATATTCTAAAGCCTATTATTTTATAAATTACATATATGTGTATACACCTATTCCCATATACATATATATATATCACTGAATATTTAATATTTTATAAATTGTTAGCACAAGTGTTGTGCATTTAACTTGTAAATCAAAATTATGTTCTTATATGTTATTTTTTTCATAAATAGCTCTAGTTAATTCATTTTAATGACTTTGGTTTTGTTTTAGTAAATTAATATCTGTCATCCAAAGTAGATTTTCATAAATCTTAAGTGTATAGTTCAGAGTTCTTTTTGAAGGAGCAGCATTTCTTTAAAACCCCAACCAAATGAAAACATTTAATGTCCCTAACTTTAGATTGCAGAGGGTCTCCAGTGTGCTCTTAACTTTATTTCACCTCGCCCTCTTTCTGCCCTTTTTCTCCCTCCTCCCTCCCTTTCAGTCGCTTTCTGGGTAGACCGGCATATCTTGAAGCTAGAAGTTTGTCTGCCTCAGTGTGCCTAATTGATGGTGTCACAGGGCTGTGTCTTCAGATCTAACTCGTTTCTATTGTAATTGGACCTACCTGTACCTTCTTTACTTCTGTTATTAGACCAAACTAATTTTGTTGGTAGAATTATTATTTCATATTTTTATAGTATAGCATTCTATAAGTCTACTAAATTGTATCAAATCATATAGCATTTTCAAAGAACAAACTTCTGTAAGTAGTAAATTTTATCCTTCCTTCTAATTCATTTTTGTACATTCTCCGTACTGATCTTTTTCAAACATTTAAGTTCTCTAACAAAAATTGTAAACTTCTTCTGAGCTCTGTTTTGCAGTTTCCTACAATTTAAAAAATTTGAAAATGACAAATAAATCTGTATTGATTTCTCATATGTAATTTGTTATTTTGTATACATTATGAAAATTTTTATACTAAACATAAAGATTCACACTCCATTTTTTTTGTCTCATAGTGTTATATGTCAAACCTAGATTTATTAAAATTTGTATATATGTATACGTGTGTGTGTTTTCATGTATTTAGTTCATGAAACAAAAAAAGAGACCAAGAACTATAAAGAGATGTTAAAGAATTAGAAGGAAGAGCTGATAATGGATTCCATCTGATATGAAAGCAAAAAATGGGTTATTTAGGAGATGGAACAGCAAGAGCAAAACAGGAAAGTGAATGAGTAGTTGTAGGAAAACCCCATTAATTATGTTGCATAGTAATTTAAAAAATGCTATTGTAATATGTAATGTAATATGTATACATACATGACTATAAACTTATTACAACCATGTTATATAATTGTTTATTGTACTTATTTTTGCAACCAGATTAAATTTAGTATTTTGTTTTTTCCAGTAATCCACTGAGTAACCTGCAGTAACTATCTTTCCAGTCTATTTATTTTGTCAACTTTTGCATATCTAGAAGTGCATATAACTTTTTCTTTTCAACCTGGGGTATTTCCCTTATATGTCTTATAAGTTTATTCATGTTGTCACCATTAGAGGGTTTTCTCTCTCCTTGCTGCCTTTACTTCATCTCTTGCTTAATTTCTATGACCAGAATGTTTTGGCCATGTAGAATAAAAATGGGAAAAGTAGGTTTTCTTGTATTATTTTTGCTTATAAATGAAGGCTTTTAAGTTATTACACTGATTTTTTCAAGTCTAGTCATGAAACTTGTATTAGAGACATTTTAAATTTTTTTATAGATTTATTTATTTATTATGTATACAATCTACAGAAGAGGGCACCAAATGTCATGTGGTTGCTGGGAATTGAACTCAGGAGCTCTGGAAGAACAGTCAGTGCTCTCAACCTCTGAACTATCTCTCCTGACATATTAAAATTTAAAATAGATTTTTTATAGTGTATTTTGATCATGGTTCACCCAGATTCTCTCTACTTTCCCACCTACCCAAATCCACATCCTTTTTTTTCTCCCAAAATACAAACAGGCATCTAAAACACAGTAAAATAAAATAAGATGAAACAATAACAAAGAAACCAGAATAGGAAAAAAATTAACAAAGAACAACCAAAAAGTGCCAAAGAAAAAGCAGAACAGTCTCGTACAGACATTTGTGTACTCACATTCACACACACACACACTCACACACACACACACACACACACACACACACACACACAGAAATCCCATAAAAATATAAATCAGAAACCTAAATATATAAGCAAAAGATGAGTGTGGTAGTTTGAATGTAACTGGCCCCCATAATCTCAGACAGTGGCACTATTAGGAGGTGTGGCTTTGTTGGTGTGGGTATAGTCTTGTTAGAGGAAGTGTGTTACTCTGGGGATGGGATGGGCTTTGACGTTTCTTATGCTCAGCATACCCCACTATGATGCTTATGGACTGAACCTCTTAAATTATAAGTGAGCCAACACAATTAAACATTTTATTTGTAAGTTTTGCTCTGGTCATGGTGTCTCTTTATAGCAGTAAGTTCCCAAACTAAGAAAAAAGTTGGTACCAGAAGTGGGCTATTGCTGTGATAGGCCTGATCATATCTTTGGAGGAATTCGGAGTTTGGTCCTCTGGCCTATGAAAGCAGTGGAATGAGTTAAGCACTGCTTAATGGGCTAAACTAGTAGGAACAAGGAAGACAATGGTGTGAGTTATTTGAACTATGGGAAGGGTCGCTTTAAAGGTTTCAGAGGTTGCCTAGAGAGATCATTTTTGTGAGATTTTGGTGAAGAAAGTAGCTTTCTTTTGTGCTTTTCCAAAGAGTCTGCCTGAGGCTAAAAGGAAGAGTTTTGGATTAATTCTGTTGGCATAAAAAAAGTCAAAACAGCCAAGTAGACTGTGTTATGTGGATATTAGTGGTAAGGCTAATGAAGATTTATAATGAAAAGGAGGAAGCTGGGGAGGGAAAAAATGTAAGTTTAGAGGCAAACAAGAGCACCAGAAATAGGAATAGACCTAAATCCTGTATTCAAGGACATAAATGAATTAAGAAATGAAATAAAGGGGGTGGTGACCTCAGGGCAAGATCCCACCAGCTAAGTTTCCAATTTGTGGGAAAAAAAAAACCTAAAGAAAAGCTTTGTGCCAGGTGTGGTGGGCACATCTTTAATCCTAGGTTAGGGAAGGCAGAGGCAAGTACATCTCTGAATTTGAGGCCAGCCTGATCTACAGAGAAAATCTCAGGACAACCAAACTTAGGCAGTGAAAGGCAGAAAGCTGGTGAAGATATAACTGAATGAGGTGGCCATGTTCCAGCCTCAGCAAGCAGTAAGACTTGGCAGCTTCAGCCACATGGTTCTGGCTTTAGAGTTAAGGATAGTAGAAAGGGGTTATGCAATAAAGTCACTGAGGCCAGGCATGTGTCTGGTGTGACTGAATTGTGCCCTAGTAGAAAGGCCATTGAGTGAAGCTTTGAAGTTGAAGTTTGGATTGCCTTGGAGAATCCAAAATGTTAAAGATGCCAGAGCCATGAATACCTGCCAAGGAGAGCTGCTAACAGGTAGTGGAACTGGCCCAAGAGAAAGAAGTCAACAAAGCTAAATGGAGTTGGAGATGTGGAGAGCATTTTGACACCAGACATGGAGATGCAGAATTTGGAGTTTGCCCAGCTGGTTTTCAGTTTTGTATTGTATTTCCTCACTAAGCTCCCTTCCTGTGTTTTGGAATGGTAATGTATAGCCTGTGCCATTTTATGTTAGCAGTACACAATCTGGTTTTTTATTTTTTTAGAGGGGATTTCAGTTAAGAGATTACATGCATCTCAGAAGAGACTTTGAATTTTAGACTTTTAAATTCACAAATATAGGTTAAGTCACAGCACTAAAGAAAAAACACCTAATGTCAAAGATAGGAACGAATCTAGAATAATAAGTATTAATATATATAAAGCAGTGATACAAACAAAATGACAACAATAAGTTCTAATAAACTCATAAATATCAGTAAGAGCCATTGGTAAGAAGAATGTAACTGATTCCTTTTAAAAGTACATTCAGCTGCTCTAGAGAAATTTAATTCATTTGCATTTAATTATCAGTAAGCAAAAGAGGGAAAAAATATAGCTTTTATGCCACAAAATGTGTTAAGGGATTGGAAGAATGTATATTGCTAAAATATCTATAGTAGTTGATTTATATATTCAATATGATCTCTTCAATTTTATACACCTATGCATATATGGGCAGTACTCCATGGGCTATTAAAAAAAAGAATACATAAAATTGGGAGAGAAATATCAGGGGATCTGGAAGGAGTTGATGAGGGAGTTGGATGTGTACATGATAAAAATATATTGAATACATGCATAAAATTTTCAAATTAAAAATACAACTAATATTATTCATAGATGCAGAAAAAGAATTCTAAATACACATGAAATGTCAAAAGATCCTGAAAGGTCAAGTAATCTTGACAAAGAAGAAAAGACACATATGATGCACACACGTTTCATAATGGTACTAAGTAGAGATTAAATAGTGTAACTGCAAAAACTTCAAATCATTTCATACAAATGTGACCAAAATTTACAATGATAAAAGTACAGTCACTCTAATATGCAAGGCTAGAAAAATTAGGTCTTTATATTTGACCTTCATTCTACAATATATAAAAATGAACTGATAGTGGGTTAAAAATTTAAATGTAAGACATAAAGATATGAACATAGAAAATGAAGTTATAGTTTTTCTTATGTGTGGAATACATGGAAACTAACAAGAGTTTTATAGATGCCAGAAACTAGGAAGTAAGGGGTGGGAGGAAGATGTTGGTCAAAAGTTTCAAAGCTTATGGAGATCTAACATACAGAACTGAGATTATAGTTGAAGATTATTAACAATTAATAAATAATAATGCTTGATACTTACTAGAGAAGTAGTTAATGAAAGTTCTCACAACAAAAAGGTAAGCACAAGAATCAATGAATATACCAATATGTTTAATACAATCACTTCAAAATATATACATGTTTTATATATGATAGTTTAATATATAAAGTATAAAATGTTTAATATATTCACAAATATATAGTATATTTTCAGTAGGAGTATGCAGTTGTATGCCTTAATAATATATTAAAATACTGCTTCTCAATTACCCCTAACCCAATTGAGCACCTCCTGCGACCCTACAGGCCACTCTGGTTAGAGAAGCAGGCAGAATAACACTAGATCTTCAACTGTTCCTCCTCCCCTCCAAATCCAATGCCCTAGTCTCATCCCAACTCTGCAGGAGACCGCTGCTGAGGCCTCCCTTACCCCCTTTCCCAGTTCCAGTGGTAAGATCACCCTCCTAAGCTGGCTTTACCTACCTGTTGCTTTATTCTACTACAACTCCCACCTCCATCAGGCATCACTCCATCACTCACTGCAAACACACAGCCCAAGAAAGCCAGGCAAACAGGTAGGCTAACTGAAGACCCTCACCTCTCCTTCTGCTCCTCCCAATCTCAATCACAGCTCTGCAACAGAAAGACTTCTGCAATGTCCTTCTTCTCCAGTGGATCCCACAGATTTCCTCCTAACCTCACTCATTCCACTCATTGCTGGATCACAGCCTCCAACTACATTAGACACTCCTTGGGAACCCACATGCCACTACTAAAGAGGGAACAGATATTTGACCTACAAATTTTCACCTCTTCCTCCATCCCTCCAAGTCTAGTACCCCTAACCCATTCCCAGTCCTAAAGCAGAACACCTCCCCACACCTCATTTTTGGTGGATTATACAGATCTTCCCCTCCTAATTTGCCTTTCCCCCACTTACATTTTTCTTCTTGTTTCGGATGTCATTTTATTTATTTTTTCTTTGTTTTGAAGGGTTTGATTGTATTTTTGAAGAAAGAACATAAAGTTGGGTGGGTAGGGAAGGAGAAAGCATCTGGAGGGCCTTGAGAGAGAAGAAGATTATCAAAATGTATTTGAATTTAAAAATTGTTTTAAATATAAAAAATAACAATAATGCAAAAAATAAAATTATTGTATTGCATATAAAGTCACTTGCTGGAGAAAGGTTTTTAATAGTTAATTTTATGAAAGCACTTGACTACAAAAATGATGCTGATATTCACACAAACTTTATATATACACATATACTCATACATGCATATACAGAGAGATATTTATAAATTCATTCATATATAAAGTATAAAATAGTGAAACATAATAACCTGAAATTTTTGTTTAATACACATTAATCACCACTTTTGCACCATTTTATTTGCCAAAATCTTTTTTGTTTTGTTTTGTTTTTATTATAAATAAAGTAGTCACATTATCTATCCCTGTATATCCTTAATCAAGGTCCCTTCCCCTCCCACCACATCAGGCCATTCTTTCTTCTCCACATCTCCCCTTCTTCTCCCCCTCCCCCCTGCCCCGGGCAGGAGATCCCAAAATCTTTTTAAATTGAAAATAAACTTTTTAGTCCAATATATTTTGATTATGGTTTACATCTCTCCCAGCTGGTTCCAAATCCTACCCACTTCCCCAATGACCCAAATCTTTCTTTCTTCTTCTTTTTCTCTCTCACATTAAAATTCCAACAACAGTCATCTAAAATAATAATAAAATAAGAACAAAGAAAAATAGCACAAAATAAATAAGCAGTAAAAAGATCCAAAGAAAAAGTTCAAAACCACATACAAAGAGATGTACACGCACACATATATAAATCCCATAAAAAAACATAAAATAGGAAAACATAATATATAAGCAAAAGACCTGGCTGGTTAAAACAATGCTGAAAACATTTTGAGACAAAAAAAAAAAAGCCAAAATTCTACAAGTTTATTTTGTGTTGGGCATTTACTGCTGGATGTGCAGTCTGGCATTAACTGTGGTTTGCATAGTCCGTGAGACTCCATTGGAGAAAAGTAAATTTTTCCTTTTCAAGCAAAAAGCTGAAATTCTTCAATGTGTTTGCAGTAGAAGGGATGTTTTCTATTTTACTTTCAGGGTAAAACTAAATATCTCAGCCACATTGTATCTTCTCAAAATGTCTTTTAGTTCCACACTTAGTGGTGACCCTGCCGTTTAAATTTAATATTTAAAAAATTATTGTTTGCATGTACTTGTATCTCTCCATCCATGTCTATGCACTTACCTGTCAGGTCTTCCCCAGTTCTGGGCTACTGGGGATTTAGCTAAGGTCATTAGGCTCACACAGTAAGTACCTTTAATGATTGAGCCATGCTCAGTAGCTGGGCATTTCTTTGTTTTTATACTTCTATACTTTCAATTGCTTTAAGTAAGGTAATGAGATTTTAATGCATATTCTCTGTTTCCTATCTGGAATCTGGCAACTTAAACTCTTATGAAAGCAAATCCTAAGGGCTTTCATTCAACAAAGTTAAAAGAGAGAAGTTTCATTTTTGGTATTGCTGCATCCGCAAATGTCTACATCCTTTTGTATGCCTTTAAAGGGAGGGAAAAGAGAATTTTACTCTGTGAGAGAGACAATGAGAGAAGGAATGAAGAAAGTGAAGTGTCATGGCATACCTAGGCAGAGAACCACCAGAGTGAGTCCATCCAGTCCTCATTACTGCTAAGGAGAGACTTTATTGTTTCATCCTCTCCTCAACGACTGTGCTTAGTGCCATACCAAAGCCACATGTAACAAATAAAAAAGCTTGAATTTTTATGAATTTTCCATGTGCGACAAAGTTATGTTGTTATCAGGCACCATTAATCTGGATAGTGTGGTATCCTAAATGGCATACTGGTAGCAGACAGTAGTTTGGGTTCAGTGTGAAGGAGTCTGGGATCACAGATCATCGGATGGTGTGAGTGAGATTATCTTGCCTTTCACTCCACAGGCCAATGTTTCTCATTCAGAAGCCAGTAAGCTTACAGCAAACTTTTGTTCAATAGTTTGAATATTAATTGAATTGATTTTCCTTTTTCATTAACTTTGACAATAACAATTGGACTGTGTCACACAATGCAGGACTTCAGAGATAAAAGCAGCAATGAAAAGTCTAATTTTTAAACCATGAGCTAATAATACCCCCAAATCCCAGGAAAGAAAAGTGCAAGAAAGAAATTGAATTTTCACAGAAATTCTTTGCAATTTACAGATGAGTTTAATGGAAAAAGAAGACCTTGCCTTGCCTGAAAGCTACTGATAATTATACCTATGCTCAAACCCATTAATCAATCACCCCAATTCTTTACAAATCAGGAAAATAGGACTGGAGAGATGGCTCATTGGTTGGTAGCTGACTGTTCTTCTGGAGGACCTGAGTTCGATTCCCAGCATCTACATGGCAGCTAACAACTGTCTGTAATTTCAAGATCTGACACCCTTACACAGTTATACATGCAGGCAAAACACCAACTCACCTAAAGTGAAAATAAATGTTAAAAAAACAAATCAGGAAAATAGATACAAAAGCCACATTTGTCAGGATAGTTTGTTTGATGATGTCTGGAACCCCCTCCCAATAAAAACAACTGACATATATCAACAGGACATCTTTATTTTACAAGAACATCCACAATTTCTCTACACTTCAATTTGAGGTGGGTATCTGATACTTTTATTTATTAAATATAACTACCATAATCTAGGGCTCACAGTACATGTTTCTTTCTTTGCTCTTTATATTGAATATTTTTATTTTTTGAAATGTCACACATTACATTTTCATCATTTTCATATTTCTATTCCCCATTTAACTTCTTTCCATGCCCACCCTTTCCCAACTCTGTCATTCAAGAATTTTTATTTTTAAATGATTTTTATGAACACACACACAAGTATATATAAACATGGCTTTATGAGTCCTCTTAGTGCTATTCTCTTGTGTATGTATTTGACATCAGATAGCCTACCAGAAGTCTCATCATTAGGGAAGGCTGAATGTCCCTCCTTCAGTAGCCATTGTCTTTCTATAGCTCTTTATCTAGGGGTGAGTTTTATGCCATTTCTTCTGTCCACATTGATATTTCAACTAGCGTTTATAGTTATAGGTGTTGTATTGTTTAGATTACCATATTGTTGAGATTTCATGGGTGTAGAGTTGCTTTCCTGTCACATGTAGAAGACACAACCTCTTAGTAGACATCTTGGGACATTGGCTCTCATGGACTTTTCATCCCCATCTTTTAAGTCAGGTGTCAGTGAGATAAACTGTTGGAGCAGTATTACTTGCTGTAGACTTCAGAGTTTGGAGTAAAATCACCACAGGCTATGGTACAAATGTAATTGTTGGGTAATAAGAGGAAAAAAAACTGGAATGCTTTAATGACATTGAATTGACTAATACAACTAAAAGCCATTAAAAATTCAAGTAGCTTTTTTACTTGTTACCAAGTAGCTAAGTTCCTTTTGGGAAGAAGCACAGGTGCGACCCTGAGGGAATGGGATTATGACAGAGATCCCTATTTAGAAAAGATGTTTACAGTAGTTATGGACTAGACACATATAGAACATGGCATTTTCTGTTAACCACATTGTTATTAAAGTGAAAAGCGTTTAATAGTAGTAGTCTGTTTAACCTATGTTAATCACTAGTATTTTTAAGATAATAAAGTCTAATTGGAAAGGTATAGTATTCTATTCCATTTATTATCACAGTATTGTTGAAATTAACTTACATATAGTATCCAAAGTGATATTTTATATTCTTGGGTTTTTTTTTTTTTTGTAGTAAGTCTTCGAAATCCTGTGTTTTACTCTTATGAAAGTAGAGTACTGGTCAGATTCCAAGTCCTAGTCAGAACTCAAGTGCTCAGTAACTATGTGTTGTGGCTGCCATATTGGTCAATGTAGAGCTAAGTTTTTGCTCTTCAATAATAACACCTATGGCACCCTCTGGAAGTGTTCTATAATTAGAAAATCTTAAACCCCACCCTCAGTCTACTAAATTAGAGTCATTATAATAAGGTGTGACAAGAAGTCCCACATAAAATTATTGTTGACATAAGGACAACATGTAAAAGAACTCAATGCCTCAGACCCATGGGAATGACAAAGCCTTGCCCTGGTGGGACTCAGGAAAATGGTAAAGCCTTTCTCTGGTCCTTGTGCAGAGGTTTACAGTTTGGACCAGAAAGCATTTACCACACCTTTTAACTTTCCTATGTTTAAACCCAGAGCTTGTACCCCTACTGAAATTTCTTATCACCTCCTATCCAGATTAGATAACCTATCTCTTTTTCATCCTTTTGCTTATAATAAATCCAACTCCTCACTAATTAGTATATAATAAACCTACCTCCTCACTCAGTGGTACAAAATAAGCACATTCTCATCTTTTCTGTTTATGTGTCTTTCTGTCCTCTCTTCATTGCTTTTTCATCACATTCAGGTTTCCAGGATCTAGCCATGGCAGTCATATCAATAAGGCCAACATGTAGTTTCTATTCACATTAACCATTTAGAGGGCATTTGGCTTTTCCTAGGCCCTAAGGCCCTAAGCCATAGTTTACACATTTTCAATTCTAGTTTAGAGCCTTATTGTAACTTCACTTTGATTCTCATTCGTTGTCAGAAAATTCAATGAGGGCTTAATTCTTAGTCTCTTATACATTTTACTTATTACTTTGTTGTCCTGGATTGAGAAAATTAGGAGACCATTCGAATGGTGTTTACTGTAAATTTACCTTCACTGTCTTAGAAAATATCTTTATATACCATTATATAGACAAATTATGTCACTCTAATTCACTTAGCATTTCAATTAGCACCATCTCTATATCTATCTCTCTCATCTTCTGGGGGTGAGAAGTCAAATTGACTTGTATTTTTAAAGCCAGATATTTACAAGTCACTAAGTCTCATAATATTTGCATCACAGAAAAGAAATACAGAACTTTTGTTCTCTTCTTATTTATTTTCTTTCATTTTTAAAAATATTTCAAAGCCTCTACAGTGCATATAATATGTTTAGGATAACTAGATTTCAGCTCTAACTGTGCCATATATGAGCCGTATGCTGTATTGTCAGTCCACCTTCAGAGCTTTATATTCCTGTCTGTAAACACTTTAGTTTCAAGAATTAAGTGAAACACACACACACACACACACACACACACACACACACACACACACACACGAAGTGCCAAGTGTAGTTAGGTATAAAGAACTAAAATGTTAATTAATGTGCTACAATGATACTATTAACTGAAGTGATCACTCCCTGGTATCGGAATCTGACAACAGCCCTGTCTCATTCCTGGTAATTCCCTAAGTTCCATTTAACTAAAAAAACCCTTGTTGAAAACAGGCTGTCTATTCCTCCCACCAGCTGTCTTTTATTTAACCCAGGATTTCTATTATTCCTGCTGATGAAAACTGGTTTCCTTTTGAGGCTCTAGCACTTCACCCCTAGTTTAGTGCCTCTCATCACATAATTTGGTTGCTATTGTCATGTTTCTTCAATTATTTAAAAACTACTTTCAGTCTGAGAGATTGGGCTTTACAGTGGTCATTATGTGAGATATCACATAAGACAAAAAACATGAAAATGACATCTAATTTATCAACTGTCATTTCTTGAAGTATTATAAATCTAGTTCTCTGATCCAATTTTAAGTCTTTTTCCTTCATTCCGTTTATTAAATCATAACACTCTTGATCTATATTATGGTTTTTCAAGAAAAAATTTTAAAGAAAATATTTCATAAAGAGGCCCAAGAAACACAAGATTGCTGAATTAGTAATGTGTATAGCACAGCATTTTCTAGAATGTGTCTACATTTGAAGGTAATGAACTGCTCATTCTTGGTTCATTCCATCTTTGGTTTTTTTAATTTATTTTTTATTTTTTTGAAAATTGAGCCAAAGCTCCATTTTCAGCTGCCTTGAGGTTGTGCTGAAATTGTTCCACCATTTCAAAGATTTAGACAGACTTGCTTCAGCAGTAGGAAAATACCAATTGTATAGTGGGAAATCTGTGCCTAGGAGTACCATGGAGCTGATGCTGATCTAGCTGAGTGCACTTCGGAATTAAAACTTGAAGGGAAATCATTGTGCTTTGGGAACAGGACCAGTAAAGGCTTTGAGCACAATGTGAAGATCAATAGTAGAAGAATAAAATAATTGAATAAGCAAATCCTCAGGACAAATAGACTGAAGGGAACAATGGGCAGCAAAGCTCTGACTAACCTTGGAAAATTAACAGGACTTGGAAAGTGAAAAATGGGACAACTGTTTTTGGAGTCTGGTCTAGGATTAGTAAAATATAGCACAGAAAACACCTTCTTCTACACAGTGGAATTGTTACTGCTGTTACCTTGACAACCTGAAGCTGATTATCTCACTTTTAGGGGTGTTCAGCAACTCCATTCAGATCTGTATAATGGAAAAAGCAAGAAATTTGTTTCAAATATTTAGAATTTCAGTTCAATTCCTTACCCATAAAATGGGGATAAAAAGAATTCATATGTATTAACACTGTGTACTGCTAAAAGAGTATAATGTGACTGGTGAGATGGTTAAGCATATATAATATGTATTGCTCTTACAAAAGACCTGAACTCAGCTTTTACCACCCATTTTTGGGCAATGCACAACTGCCTGTAACTCTTTCTCCAGAGGTATCATCTCTTTCCTATTCTATCCTCTGCAAGCACTGTACTCATGAGCATGCATCCCTACAGATAGGCTCACTCACACAACTAATGAGGTAATATGTGTAATTGCACAGTAGATAATTGGAACGCCATGAAAGTAAATTTCCCTAGTTAACTTTATGTTGCTATAGCAGAATATCTAAAACTTACCATTTATAAAAAAAATAGGCTCATAATTCTGAAGGCTAAGAATTCTAAGAACATTTTTTTCTGATTGTTCTGCTGCATGGAAAGGTGGCAGAAAGTGACAGCTCACTCTTGTGATAAACTACCTTCTTTCCGCAAGAAAGAACTTCCGCATGGAAGAATGGCATTAATCTCTTCATTAAGGTGGAACCCTTCTGATCCTAAGACCCGTGAACACTGTTTTACTGGACAGGTCAAACCACATTCAAAGCACAGAAATTTCCTGATATTCTTATTTAATATCACCTGCCTGAGATTGAAAGGAAAATTAAAATGTTTGAAACAAAGAATATTTAGTTTTCTCATTGCAAAAATCTATAGCATCAGTGAAGAACCTCGGGGAACCATCTCTGACAAATGTGAATATTATTAGTGAGGCCATTAAGAATTCTCATAAAAATTTATAAAAGTAGATGATCACATATTATATTATTTTAAATGAAGATGGTTGAATTATGTTTGGTACCTTCAGTTATGCAAAAATAATTCTCATTAAGCGACCATCATTGAGTGTGATTCTAAAAAATGATAGTTACCATGGAAACCAAAAAAGAATGTTGTATGATCTAAGTAAGTCCTGTTTGTGAAGATGCCACAGTAATTTCCAACATTTTATATAATTAATGTAAATAAATAACAAAGAAAAGCTGAAAACACACATTTATGTTATAACAATTGAAAATTTTATGAGTTATCTTTACCAGTTGCTAAATAGGATGCCCTCTCATCCATGTTTTACTAGTGGAGAATCTAAAAGTAATACACTTTTTTCAAGCCAGTCACTAAGACTAAATAGCCCAAGTGTCTTTGATCTCCCATCACATGCCTTTTTACTGGCAGTAGGTTGGTTAATAGCCTGTCTCTAATTATTTAGTTTAGAAGAGATCAATTTCAGCAATTATTTGTGTTAATTGCTACCTTATTTTAAGGAGTAAGAAGGAAATTTACTCTTTGTGGTGGCATTCAGGTTTCTTATTAGGAAACTCATTCCGTTTTAGGAGATACACCTTTTACTGAGATTGATATGAGGATTTTTAAAAATTTTTTCCTTGCACCCATATATTGTGATTGTTCTCTCTTCCATTACCCTCTCTTCTAGCCATCCCACTCTTGCCAACCATCTTCTCCTTCCTGAGAACTTTCTCTTACATTTATATGAATGTTTAGGGTGTGGGCAGCTAGTAACAACTGCTGTGTGTTCGTGATTTGTGTGTTACAATCTAGAAGAGTACTGAGAGAACAATATTTCCTTTGGGCATTACAGTCTTTCTGCCTATTCTTCTGTAATGTTTCCATGGGCCTTGGAGTGGGTTATGTAGGCATTTCATTTAGAGCTGAGAACACAGCAATTCTTTATTCTCAGCACTTTGACAACTTAAACATTTCTGTTTTAACCATTTCTGTCTGCCCTTTATGTACTATGCTACAAAACACGACTTTATGGTGCAAGTTGTTTGCACAATTGCCGCTGTTCATACCACTGAAGCCTGCAATCAGTGCGTAATCGCAACCAAGTCAGGTCACTGGGACAAACAGAAAGGCTGAGATCTTATTGATATTTAGTGTTTAAGGTTTAATAGTATATCTGATGCCAACACTGAGAAATTTATAGGTAGAGAACCAAAGCATAGGGAGATGGACTGTTTTATATCAAAGTAGGCAACTGGTAAAGTGGAAAAGCTAAGAGTCAAACCAAGTCTTACTCTAGGACTCTTACTATCTGTCTTTCCTATAGTAAACCACAAAGCATAGCAACCTGGCAGTGTTTCAGTGCTTTGTTTTCCAGAAATACATTGAGTTTCCAATCCAAATGTTATACTACAAACCCTTTCTCCAAAGTATAAAAGCTGTGTATGGAATTTTGACTCTGAAATAAATAGTAGCTGTAGCTACATTAACAACACTTAATTAGAAAAAAAAATTTTTTTGAGACACAATCTTAATCCCTAACCACAACCTCTTGATTTTTCTTCCTTAGCCTCACTAATTCTGGGATTTGATGTCTACTTTCACATCCAGCTGAAGCAGAAATCTTAAAGAACGACCAATTGCACTGAGTTAATACCCTCTTATCAACTGTAAATTTATGTTCTTCTAGTCACACTGGCTTGGACGTTCCTAAATGTTGCCTTTTAATTTCACGTTTGGCTTTCTAAGTCATCAAGAATCCCTGGATTTCATTCCCCTTTACTGTTTGTGAAATTGCTTTTCATTTCTGCTGTACTGGAGACTTTCAATTCTGCCTGCCAGCATCCCTGACTAATCCCTCAGGGTGGAGTATTCACTTCTTAGAAATTATATACAGGGAGACTGTAAGTATTCATAAGTCCTGGTCATTACATTCATGTTTGAGAGTTCAGTGAGTTCATTAAGAAAAATATTTGTGTAACATAATTTGTTTTTTTAACTTAATATTTTAAATCCTATTAAGTTATTTATAATGGTCTTTCCATTTTAATAATAATAAATGTTTTACTAATTTTTTTTGTGACTAAGGGTTATTTACTAACATAGAGTTACCAAAGCCTCAGCTTGGTTTTCTTGTTTGAAATACATCTTGTCACAATATTTTAGTGGTAGATGAATCAACAGTATTTTGCCAGTTTCTAATGTACATGTATTTTGCATGTAAAGTGGCATGTGATGTTGAGTTCAATGATCCTTCTGTAAGTAAAAGAAAGAAATGAGTAGTTTGGGACTCATAGATAAACCTCCTAAGGTCTCCTGTGCTTGTTTTTTTTCTGCCATTTTTATTTCCTTTAGATATAACATGGTGGGAAAGCTTGGATATCAGCAATTTGGAGGCTTTCTAGAACTTTCCCCAACTGTTAGTGAGATAAATTCATCAATTCTTTTGTTACTTGTGATTTGGCCAGGTTTTTTTTTCTTTTCTTTTTTTTTTTTTTAACCTGACTTTGATTCTCTGTTACGTGTAACAGCCTTGTAGATGTGGGTTTTTGTGTTTCAATTTCAGTTTGCATTGCTCCACATTAGAGCTATACACAGTCCCACATACACTCACACCTAGATCATTAATGGAAGTGGAGGAAGTGTCCTAACACTAGCCAATCTGCTCTCCATTGTCCAACTCAGCCACTTTTTGCCCTTCTGTTTTGCTTCACACAGGGGCTTTCAGCTTCCTGGCAACAATAGTATGTGCGAGCTGCAGTGCTGTCCTTCTGTGGTGATCCTCTGTACTTCTACTGCATCTTCATGCTCTGTCCTGGTGGCATTTTCTAAGAGGGAGAGTGGAAAACGTCTGTTTTTTAGTACACGATTCTGACTTCATACTTCAGGAAAAATTGTAAGAAACTGGCTCTAAATCCTATCTCTTCCTGCCAAGTGTCTGCAAGTTATTTTTTTTAGTACAGTTTCCATTTGGCTTGTAGACTAATTATAGCGTATGACCAATCTGGGATAAGCCCTGCCTCTAAGTGAGGAATGGGTAGTATGGGGCAAGAAGCAGGTATTAAGGATAAATTCTTAGTCAGGTATGTCCCCTAGAGTACTGTAGGTATACTCATGCCATGTAGGATATGTGGTCACAGTAAAGCAACTGGACAATTGTCTTAGCCTTATTCTTAGGACTTCCCTGGAGCTCAAGAAAATAGAAAAGGACCACACATCATTGAGTACATATATAGACATCTGTAGCCTATAGACAGACCTGTAGCTCCAATGTGGTAAAAATATATATATATATATAACAGAGGACTCAGACCTGGATCCTTCACAACAAATGTGAAGAATGTTTGTAGGCTCCTTGGACCTGAGCTTTTCTTGTTATTACATCATATTTTCACATTCTTCCTCTCTCTCTGTCTCTCTGTCTCTCTCTGCCTCTCTCTGTCTCTGTCTCTGTCTCTGTCTCTCTCTCTCTCTCACACACACACACAGAGACAGAAAATTTGTCTGTGTGCATGCACATTTGTGAGTATGTGTGTGTACGTGTGTGTGCCTGTGTGTGAGATTTGTTGTACAAGTTCATAACACAGATTATTTAGACAGAGAAGCATATCTAAAGCATCCCTCTTTCAGTTTCAAGATACAGCTTTAGTCATAATCAGTACCCAGTTTTTCTCAGATAAAATAGATTAAAAATGTTAATCTGAAATGATGAAAGTCAGATATTTTTGTTGTTAGGGGAGATTTTTCTTTTCTCCAAGATCTCTGTTTTGTTTTCCCCTTTTCTGCCCCCAGGCCCCCACCCCTACTCTCCTGTCCAGTTCTGTATTACATAGTATATGACAACTATCTACCTCACTCTTTCACATTATTATTTTTCATCTTCCCCAATTTCTATAGTGATTTATGCAGTCTGCATAAAAGCATTTTAGCAGTGCTGCTGATGGATAGTTTAACCCAAGTCAAAGACAATAGACATTGTTTTACTTTGATATCAGTGTTGTTTCTGCCTGGAATTATGTGTATGGTGCCTTACAGAGATAAACAAGATGAGAAGTATAAAACGAGGAGCTTGCATAGGTTCCATTGCAAATAGTTGCAAACTTGTAGTGAAAATTAATTCCTATTCATCAACAAAGAAAAATGCTCCAGCCACTCTGTTGTGGTGCTGATGAATTTTTTAGCCATTTCTTCCCTCTTGGGAATGAGAGCTCCTGCTGGAAATCGTCTAAAGCACTGCTATTTCCATTTTTAAAAAATTCAAAAGATTGAGTGTGTTTGTTAAAGCAAAGATTGACGAGAAATTGGAACGAAAGTTCAGAATCCGTTATAGAGTATCGGAGAGCCCTACTGAGGAAGATAGGAGAGCAGATTGCATAAGCCTTCAGGGCTTTAGAGCCTAGAAGATCTGAAATTTCATTCAAGCTCCTTTGCTTTTGTTCTTCTTGTAATTGAGTTTTCAGTTTCCTCATCTATAACATTACACTATTAATAGTTCCAATTTCAGAAGATTATTGTACAGAGGAAGTACATAAAGTCCTTCTCATCAGTACCTGTCCCATATAATGTGAACTCAATCAATAGTTGCAGTTATTATTTCTGTAATAGCCGAGCAGACTTCTAATGTGGAAACGTCCCCAGGGGCCGTTATACTGTTTGTCGCTTCAGTAAATGCTCAAGGCTGTGAAGAGTGTTTTGGTAACTTTAAAATAATCTATTTCTTTTAGTACAGACTGTCTCCTGTGACAGTTTCTTCACTCAGCTTCCAGTTTTCCCTACATTCTTATAATCTGTTAGGAAATGCAATTTCACGTAACAAAGCTTTGATTTTTCTACATCCAATAATTCTGTATAACCCAGATCTGAACTTGAAATTAGTAAAGTGGCTGCTTTCCCTATGTACCACTAACAATTGATTTACCAATTTGCAAAATGGTTCAGCAGAAAATTATAACTTGTGATATTTTATCTGTATATATTTTGGTATTTTTATACAATTATTTTTTATTTGGCTTTTAAAGCTCCATTTGTGGATTTATCTTTTTCCCTTGGGAACAGTTCTTTCCATCCTACTGCTTATTTTTTTATGAAGGACATGAAGGGTCAACATCATTTAAAACCTTTTCTGAGATAGTCAAGGTTCCAAATAGAACAGAAGAGTTGAATTGTGTCTTATATAATTGCAAGTGACAAAAGCATCCAACAAATTTCTGCTTCCACAGCAATGTAAAAATATAGACTTGGCTAGGATCACCTATATGCAGCAAGCAGATAAATGATTTTTATAAAATACAAGAGACTAAATTGTTACTTAGTTATACTGAAAGAGCATGGTGACTCACTTTTCCTACCAATAAATACACCTGAGAATATCCTAGGTCTGCCTTTTAAGGTCATGTTATATAGATGCTATATCAATAATGTAGCAGCCTCTATTCAAACACATTAATTCATTGTATGTATTTTATAACCAATTGTCTATATGTACTCAAAGACAGAAAATAGAAACCAGTTACTTTTTTATTTTGAAAATCAGTCATTTGAGGCTTAAAGAGATTAAGTATGATCTTACACAAGATCATATAATTGTGTCGGTTAAATTTCTAAAATTAAATATTTGTGTGTATATGTAAATGTTCTAGTTGTACTAAGTTATGGTTTATTATGTCATAGTTTAATGTATGCATACAATGTATAGTGGTCAAATGATAATACTTCACCTTTCCATGTCTTCAAGGTTTTTTTTAACATTCTTAATTAGCATATAATGGCACATTTTTAGGTTAGTGTAAAATGTTACAACTCTCATATACAATGTATACTAATCGGACCAAGGAATTTTATACTTCCATCTCCTTAACAATAAATTTTGTTAGAGTATTTGTTATCCACTCTTCTGATTATTCAAAAAATGTAAAATAAAATAAGCCAGAACACTACAGTGTTTGAGAATAGTGCTGAAATACCAATTATCTAAAATCCTGTCTCTCTTTCCTTCTCAGAATATAATGATCTCTTCAACTTTTTTTGTTCATGTTGCCTGCTTAGTGAATCCTGTTTTTATGTACTTTAACCTGTTTTCTATTGAAATTTTGTTGTTTATACTTTTTAAGGAGTTTGTTACAAGCACTTATATTTTTAAGCTTGTTATTTATTCATTGCTTTATATTTTATGAGTTTATGCATCTACTAATTCAGTAATTTGGTCTGAATATATTATGCTTGTAACATGAGGTTGGTTTTTTTTATTTTTCAGGTTTTAATAGTACATATTTTTTACTTTTTAAGATTATGACATAATCACATCATTTTCCTCTTACCTTTCATCCCCCCAAACCCTCCCCTCCTTACTCTATTTCAAATTCATGGCCTCTTTATTAATTAATTGTTGTTACATGCAGCTATGTATATGTATTGATATATATATATTCCTATATAGCCTACACAGTCTTATATGGTTACTTGTATGCATGTTTTCAGGGCTGACCATCATCAGATAACCTACTGGGTTCTTCTTCCCTGGAGACGACTGCAACCTTTAGTTGCTGATAGTTGTTTGTGTAGGGCTGAAATCTTGTGGCCTTTGTTCTTGTCTATGTTAGTATGTCTATTATTATCCTCGTTCAGTTTATAGTTAAGCAGTTAGTATCAACGTGATTTAAGAATGAAGTTTCTGGCATTCCTAGAAGACACATCTCATAGCCAATTCTCAAATCCTCTGGTTTTTATAATGTTTCTGACCCTGGAAAAATCCCTGAGCCTTATGTGTGGGAATTATGTTGTATATGTATTCATTGGGACTGAATTCCAGAGCACTGCATTTTTCTGTAACAGTCTTTGTCTCTTCCACAAAGAAGGTTCCTTGATGAATGGCGAGAATTATACTTATATGTATGTATAAAGATAAATGTTTACATTGTTGTATTATGCTGGTTTAGTGGTAGCTATATGTTTTCATCCAAGATCCATGTCTTTATTAGCACTGTGTAATTCCTTAGGTTTTCATTGCTAGGTACGATTTCCTTTGTTGAGCATGACTTAAGTCCAGTTAGAGACCAATTGGTGGCCACACACGTATGTGTACCACTACTACACATTTAGGGTTATTGTAGTGATTTATAGGATTCAAATCTGGGTAGGAGTATTGTTTTTTTACATCTTATCATCTCTTGCATGGTGCCTTCTGGTAACATGGAAGCTATTCCTCAGAGAGGAGGTTCTCAAGTCAGATCCATTTCAAGTCCTCTGGGTTTTGTGTCCAAATTTTATGGTGTCTTCAGCAATTAGATTTATAGACTATAATGTTATAGCAGTCTCTTGGACAACTCTGTTTATACTAATCTTTTGATAATTTCCCTGCACTCACAACTTTCTTTTCTTTTAAAAAAAATCAGATCGCATTTGTGCTGCCTACACTGTATTGGATTTAAGGACTTCCATTGAAGTATGGCCATCTTGCTGATTTTCCCACCCCCAGAAGCAATCAATTGGCAGAGCATATCCTAGAATAGAGAGGGATAAAAATTGGTTTTTAATTTAAAAATAGTTATTTTTTAGAATCATGAAATATGGTTATGATCCTTACTATTCCCATTTCTTCTCTCCAACTGTCCACATATCCATTCCAACATACCTGTCCAAGTTTCATGGTTTTTTTCTGCCCTTATGTGCATGATTGCGGCTATTCATATTTCGTGCCTGAAAGAACTCGCCAGCTCGCTGCCAAGGAAGCCATATTGGTATTTTTTAAGATGGAGGAGTGGGAGGGGGAAGAGAGGAGAGAGAGAGAGAGAGAGAGAGAGAGAGAGAGAAGAGGGCAGAGAGGTAGAGAAAAATAGAAAGTATCCCACATGGTTGGGGATTTTAAAAGTAGACAGGGGGCGTGGCCACAGCAATGCAACACCTATCAATGGGGCCATTCACTGTTGTGTGGGCAATCTATCAATGGCTTGCTTCATTCTCATTGGAGAATGATTCTCCCTCATTCTGTTAACTATTAATTACAAATAGCTCTTTAATATAGTGCACAGTCTAGAATTCATCTACCCATTATCTAAGATAAGATTCTGTCTGGCTTAATCTTGTATAGATTTTGTGCAGTTAACCACAGATGCTGTTATTCTATGAATGCAATAGGCATGTCATGTTCAAAATAAAGCATTTCCCATCTTTTTCCCAGCACTTTTTCCCATCTTTAACTCTCCCATAATTTCTACTACATTACTTCTTCTGTTATGTCTGTTACTTCTGCCACTGTATTCTCTGATTCTTTCTGGGAGAAAGGGTGTTAATATTGTCCTTAATGGAGCAGAGCTTCAAGTCCCTTAACAATATGATGATTTATAGTACTCTTTGCTGACTTCTGTCTACTACATAAAAATGCATCTGTGGCCAAGATTGAAAGAAAACCAGGTCTATGAATAAAAACATAAATATTTAGAAGGGAATTTTGACAGTATGACCATTTTTGAAAAATAGCAATAGTAGGTTCTACTCCACTGCATATAACTTCCCTATGAACAGGTTTCTGACCAGGAGAAGTACCTTCCACTGGAGCAGGTCTGCAACTCAATTAAAAAGTGTTTTCTTTTTAGTGGCTACACCTCTACATATTTGGCCCCTCACTCCTGAAAATGTATCTCTGTTTCAAGTTTATCTCTCCCATTTCCTTGGTCAATAGCCCATGTCAATTACTGAGTCCTCTAGTATTTGCTATGGTATTGAACTGGTCAGAGATATTAACAAATGAGACTTTCAGCAGCTCCAAAGTCCCTGTTCACTGACCTTACTTGTCCCTAGCTACAGATTCAAATCAGCAGTATTTCAAAGGACATTCACATAGCAGACAAGTTCTTTGTGGTTAAGCCTGCCACACTTGGGAGGGACTCATCCTGGGCCTTGGATTGGAACTGTTTTGGAAACTTCATTATTGCTTATGCCAGGAACCCTTCTGAAGCAACCTTACCCTATGTAAACCTGGGTTTTATACTCCATGAGTAGTTCTTTTGCCTAATGGTGGCCTTACTCATCCTCTTTACCATGTGAAACAGCAGACTCTGCTTCCAACTCTCAAATTCTTTCTCCCATGTGTCATCTGCCCTGCATGTTCCTTTTCCTATACCTCCTCAGGAAGTTTGGGGAAAGTGGTTGGCTCTTAGTTTTCAGAGATAAGTAAATATAGTATTAATAAAAGGGTTAAAAAATAGAAAGTGTTTTCATTTTGTCTTACTGACCATGTTCTTTGCCTTATAGAAGCATCTCAGTTTCAAGAGGTCCCGTTTATTAATTGTTGCTCTCAGTGTCTGTGCTACTGGTATTATATTTTGGAAGTGGTCTCCTGTGCTAATGCATTCAAGTCTATTTCCCACTTTCTCTTCTATCAGGTTTAGTGTAACTAGATTTATGTCGAGGTTTTTGATCCACTTGGACTTGAGTTTTGTGCAGGGTGATAGATATGGATCTTTTTGCATTCTTCTACATGCCATCATTCAGTTATATCAACACTATGTGTTGAAGACACTTTCTTTTTCCATTGTATATTTTTCGCTTCTTTGTCAAAAGTCAGATGTTCATAAGTGTGTGATTTAATGCTAGAAACTTCAGTTCAATTACATTGACCCACATGTTTATTTTTAATGCCAATACCAAGCTGCTTTTATTATTATAACTCTATAGTAGAGCTTGAAGTCAGGAATGGTGATGCCTCCAGAATTTTTTTTATTGTACAAGATTTGTGGCTATTGTAAAGGGTGATGTTTTCTTGATTTCTTTTTCAGCCCATTTATCATTTGCATAAAGATGGGCTATTGAGTTTTGAGTTAATCTTGTATCCTGCCACATTGCTGATGGGAAAGGACACTGTCAATATGACAAAATGAAATCTACAGAATTTAAAAGATCTTCATCAACCCTACATCTGAAAGAGAGCAGGTCTGTAAAACATATAGGGAACTCAAGAAACTAGACATCAAAATAACAAATAATCTAATTAAAAATGAGATACAAAGCTAAATAGGGAATTCTCAACAGAAGAATTCTAAATGGCTGAAAGACACTTAATGAATTGTTTAACATCCTTAGCCATTAGGGAAATGCAAATCAAAACAACTCTGAGATACCATCTTATACCAGCCAGAATGACTACAATAAAATCACAGATGACAGCCTATGCTAGAGAGGATGAGGAGCTAGGAGAACATGCCTTCATTGTTGGTAGGAATGTAAACTTGTACAGCCACTTTGGAAATCAGTATGGTGATTTCTTAGAAAACTAGAAGTCAGTCTACCTCACAATCCAACAATATCACTTTTGGGCACATATATACCCAAAGGATTCATACCACAAGGGAATTTGCTCAGCTATGATCATAGGAGCATTTATTTGTAATAGCCAGAACCTAGAGAAACCTAGATACCCCCAATGAAGAATGGGTAAAAAGAAATGATACATTTAAACAATGGTATATTATGCATCACCTAAAAATATAACATCTTGAAATTTGCTGGCAAATGGATGGAACTAGAAAAAAAAATCATCACTAGTGAGGTAACCCAGACCCAAAGAGACAAGCATAAGCATGATGTGTACTCCCTTATATGTGGATATTAGACATAAAGCAAAGGATAGCCAGGCTACAATCCACAACCCAAGGGAAGCTAGGTAACAAAGAGGACCCTAAGAGAGACATCCATGGATTCCTTT
>PVIH01018173.1:0-39393 GCA_004025045.1 Sigmodon hispidus | reverse complement strand
GCCACCCAGTCACCCAGCCACCCCTTCACCCAGTTACCCAGCCAGCCACAGAGTAAAAAAAGAAAGGTATATAGAATAAAAAAAGGTAAAAAGCCCCAAGGCAAAACATAGCTAAAGAGAAATGGTATATTTTAAGTTAGAAAAGCTGTATAATAACAAACCAAGTTAAGGCCAGGTATTCATAAGTAAGAATAAGTTTCCATGTATTTATTTGGGAGATGGGTGGGTGGTAAGCCCCCACAGAATCAATCAATCAGTCAATCAATCAATCAAACAAACAAACAACAAACAAACAAACAGAACCAACTACAGGCTTGGACCAAGACCCATTGGTTATAGCAGCATTTCTTCCTTGTAGGTCCTCTTGGCTTTCTTGCCTTTAGGAGCCCCACTATCTTACCTTACACTCTTTCCCTTGTCTTTTCCACATATCCACATTTATTTGGGGAAATTTAATTTGTTTCACCTTATTCACTTGAATGATTTTGCAATCAGGTTTCTAATTTTAAAATTATCTTTCTTATATTTACCACATTCCCAACAGTGTGGTTTTATTCCAAATGACAATTCATCTATTCCTCTTGTTTAACAGACAACATCTAGCATCTCCTGAGTATTTCCCACATATTAGACATTGTTCTGAGAAGGGCATTATGGTTCCCTAAATCACACAGCTAGAAAGCTATAGAACCCAGGCTCTCAACCAATCTTTACTGTAGAATATGCAGAAGGAATAAAGCCAAGATTGGTCTTTTTATAGTATTAATCAAAAATATTTGTTAATTTATATTAGCATAACCAAAATATCTTACAGAAACCATCTAAATAGGGAAGGGTTCATTTCAGCTGATGATTTTAGGAAGCTTTGGGCTGATCAAGACAGAGACCATATGGTCATGAATGCAACATAGTCTATAGTATTCAGAGCTTTGATAAACAGCTGTTCACATAGTGGTAGACAGGAAACTGTGAGCATGGACAGGAACCAGGAATGAATCCAGTCTGCAAAGTCCCATCCCTAGTAATAGGCTTCTGATAGCCCAACCTGACTTCCTAAAACTTCCCCAGTTTTCAAAATCACACCACAAGCTAGGGACTGAGCACACAAACTTCTTCGGATGGTAATTGTTTCTGAATAATTGTTTGCTTGGCTGGTGGATAAATTTTCCATGGTGCTTGCTGGCTTTTGCTGCCCTTTCTGCCCAGTCTCCAGATTATCAGTGAACCTCTAGGAGAAAGCCATTGTATAGGACAAGAAAGATGGGGACACAGATTTAGAGAAGCAGAGAAGGAACAAGTCTGAACAGATCCTGGGTCTTGGCTGTTCTGAACCTGGGTGGAGCCTGCACTGGCACTCGACTTCTCTGGAACACCATGCTCTCCTCCCACTGGCACTTTTAGGTAGAAGCTGTCTTCCTGTGTTTTGTGTTTCATTTAGTGATGGGGCACATATCAATAGTAAAGCATTGTCAGTACTGGGATGAACTCACCATTCTCCCTAGCCCTTGTTCAAGAGCTATCCTATTCTACTGCTAAAATGGAGACTGAAGTAATTTTAAGAAATGCTTGAAGATGATTATTATAATTTACACCTACTCTGTGCTTTGAGTCACCCAATAATACCTTCCCTTGGGTTTCTGGGGTAGTCAGATGTATATGTACCTCCTAACTTAGCCACACTTTTTAGAACAAATCACCTTTTTTGTTTCTAGTGAAAGCTTATTTGTACAATGCATCTCTGTATTTTCAAGTAACTAGATTTGCATGCATGAAAGCAGAGGTTTCCTGTAAATCTTCTGGAATTGTAACCTTAGTGGATCATGCTACTGAAAGGGAGGGGATTTTCATTTTAATTTGTATTAAAATTTTTATATATGTTTATTTACCATGTGTATGTTGCTTTGTTGTAGAATATTAATTTAAAATGTGTTATGCTCGTTTATGCTGGGGAACATTTGTTTAATGATACAAAGATGTGTTGCAGTCTTTTATGTTGCATTTGTTTAACTCGGTGAAACTGTGTTACTTTGCCTGTCTAAAATACCTGATTGGCTTAATAAAGAGTTGAACAGTCAATAGTTGGACAGGAAAAAGGATAGGTGGGGCTGGCAGGCAGAGAGGATAAAATAGAAGGAGAGAAGGAGGAGGACTCCTACCCAGCCACCCAGCCAGCTACAGAGTAAGAGTGAAAGTAAGATATGAGAAGTAAGAAAATAAAAGTCGCAGAGACAAAGGTAGTTGGGATAATTTAAGTTGAAGAAATTTGTCTACAAATAAACCAAGCTAAGGCTAGTCATTTATAAGTTTATAATAAGCTACTGTGTGTATGATTTATTTGGGAGGTGGGTGGCAGACTGCCCCAAAGAGTAAAGAGTCAAAAAGTAAAAAACAACCAACAATGTGTATTATGTTGGTATGGTGCAAGCACGGTAGTATGCATGCCTGGGCAGATGTGCATGCCTGTGAGCATGTATGCAGAATCCAGAAGAGGACATTGTCTTCCTCTATCACTCTGTGCCTTACTGTTTTGAGACAAAGGGTCTCATAGAACTGGAGGTTTCCTATTTCAAATACATCGGTTGGCTAGTGAACCTGCAGGATCCCCCTATTTTCACACATGTAGTCATGCCCCAGTTGAGTACTGGAGATTCAAGCTCATGTTCTCATGCTTCAGGTCCCCATGGAGCCATCTCTCTAGCCCTTGTTTTACATTTTAAAGTCAGCCTCTTACTCCTACCCCTCAAATGCTGGCCCATACCTTACTCTATTAGCACTGGAAGTAATTGCCTCCCATATTTTGTTGTAAAATGCATTGTTTACTAATTCTTTCAATCTTGAACTTAGTCTCCTTGTTCGCAAATGCTTCTTTTCCTCTAAGGAGCCTGACTTCATCTTATTTGTCTTGGGTCACCTATAGAGGAGGTCACAGTCATGTTTGAACTCAGCCCCAGACTGTGGCTTACCTCTGGCCGTGGGCTATGAAACATCAAACTTGAAAGTATTTGGAAAGTGGTGGGTGATACAAAGTGGAGTACAAGGGTTGTAACTTGACTTAGAATTCTCCCTCGCAATGAAAGACATTCACTGCAACCAGTCAAAGCAAGGCAGGCAACATTTGGCTTCAATAACAGAACCTTCAGGTCTGGTTGGATCTAGTTAGTTCAATAATTTGATCAGTACCCCACCCTTCTCCTGATCCATTGCCATCGATGTAAAATAGTTTTGCTTGGTGGCAGTAAGTGATGCCTAGCAGTCTAGGCTTGCTCAGTCCAGGAAAATACAAGGTAAAAAATAAAACCAAAGACCCTTCCTTTCCTCCCCAATGTCATTGTTTTCAGAATCTGTAGAACAGCTGGACTCAAGTCTTGAGCTTAAATTTTGGATCAGTGATGGAATACTATAGAATAGGAAAGTGAGGTGAAGACTTATTTAGGGAGGTTTGAGGCACTAAGTAGTTCATGGCAACATGGATACCCAGGATGCTTATGTGAGGCCAGAAGATGAGCAAAGAATTAATGAGGGTGACACTGAGGAGAAGATGATGCCAGTGAGAAGTGATAGAGGCTGGTGACTGTGAGAGACAGGGTCACATCCTATATTTTGCTTCAGATTGTCCTGATTCCAAGACCACAGCCCAGCTCTTTTGGCAGAAATGCATGATTTCCTGTGGTTCTTGCCTTTCAGGGCAGAAGAGGCTACAAATTTGTTTCAGAAGATGTTCATCCACCAGCGTCTGAGTCAGCAAACTCCCCACGCCTGTGGAGCCAGATCACATGGCAGTTTGGAAACGTACCTATGCATGTTAGGAAAAAAATTCAGAGCAAAACAAGTGTCTACCGCCTGGATGACAGGAAGTGTGGTCAGCTTCCTTTGAGCACCAGGGAGGGGAAAGCAGGATGAAGGGTCATTGGCTTTCACTAATGAACAGACACAAAAACTGCTGATTTAAAGCATAATAGTTAAAAAAAAAAAGCACCCCAGGGGACATTTTATTGCACTTAGAGAATGTGCAATTTCATCCTTCATATAAAAAAGGAGAAAAAATGGGATGTTTTGCTTTTCATAAAAGTCAATATATTAATATGAAAAGAAAAGGTTCCCAGCCAAGAATGAAGCCACTGTTGTATGGATGTCTGAACTGACTCCTCCAGCTTCATGTGAGCGTTTGTGTTTGGCTTGCAGATCCCTTGTTCTGTAAAGCCTATTTCAGGAATACTTTGAAATGACTGCCCAGTGATGGCAGCCTCATTTGGGATGTATTATAATGTCATTAGGAGGGGCTATATCACTTGGTATAATGTCAGACACATTGTAGCCTGTGGTTTTACGATGTGGACAAATATCACACTCAGGAATAAGATGACTTTGAACAAATCAATCCCATCTGGGTCCCACTGTGAACACAGTTTTTCCTTCTGCTGTGTTTGTATGTGGTGGTGGTGGTGGGTGTAGCCCCCTCTTACAGCCCCATGACTTTCTATACTGCACAGTCTTTCTTTTATACATCTATTTCTTCCTCAGCACCCACACTTTACTGGGGGAGACAGGAGTTGGTGCAGGGAGAAAAAAGGAAGAGGAGGAGGAGGAATAGAGAAGAGGCAAAAGACTGATAGTTTAATAAGACCTCCACCAAAAAACAAAACAAAACAACAAAAATGGAGAAGATAAGCAGGGAGGGAGAGGTACTGATTTTATCACACACTTGCCATGTGGTGAATGTTTTTACATATCTTGTCTCTCCACTCTTGTAATAAGTCTGTATAGTGTATGGGCATCACATAGCTATTTACAAATAAATGCAGAGATATGATGTGGTCCATGTCCATATCTTTCTGGAAGATGATCAATTACTAAGTGGAGGGGCTGGTTTCTGTGACTTATTTGAAGTGTATTTTGAACCCTATGCTCTCTCATGCTAGCTGGCTGTCTTGCAGTGTCTGTCTATCTATAAATGACCTAGGCACAGGAGAGGAAAGACTGGGAAATGGGGATATGAGCTGTTTGGTTAAAAACATGGTCATTGTTAAGTCAGATAGAAACATGATGTGACCCCTTTGAGGAAATATTTGACAATTTCTTAATGAAGTTGAACACCTGCTTGCTTTATGACCCATTAATATCACAAAAAAGACTGTAACAATGATGTTCACAGTAGCTGCTGTATAATAAGCAAAAATCAAAGAAAATTAAAATGCTCATTTACAGATAAAGAAAGTAAACAAATTATGGTATGTGTATAATACGGAATGCAATACATAAGCCAATCTGCATGTCATGGCCTGGATGAAGTTTTAAAATATTATATTTAGTAAAGTAAAGCAAATACCAAAATATTATATAAGTCCAGTTATATACATTTCAAAGAGAGAAAGAAATAAAATAATGGTGAAATCACTTACTATTAAAGTTTACTTCTGAGACAGGAGATGAATTATTTCCATGGCAGGGCTGGACCAGAAATCACAGTAATCATTTGCACCTAAGTAAGAATTCACTGAGTTATATATTGAGAGTCTACTGTTTATCGACTCAAGCAAATAATGGAAACAAATGTTTAACAGAAAGAAAAAAGCAATTTAACATGTTGCTTCCAACATTAGAAAATTAGTTTGTCTACTCATTTCAACCTTATGGAAAAGATAGTAAGTTAGTCCACAAAGGTATGTATTGCACAGTAATAGCAGATACTAGGTTTTCTATTGTGGGATTATGCTCATAATGTAAATATTTGTCCCATCTATGGGTTTAATAAAAAGCTGATTGGCCAAAAGGCAAACAGGAAGTGTGGGCGTGGCTACCAGGCTAAGAAAACTCAGGAACATCTCAGAGTAGACACAGTCGCCAGACAGATGCCAGAGAGAGCCTCCACAGACACAACAAGGAGACTCAGCAGACACAGAGGAAAGAAGCTGAAATGCTGCTCTGAGAAAAAGTACTGAGTGGCATGGCTGAACACGATGGGTTGAGTTCAGATGAAGGAGCTAGCAAGTTATATGCCTGGGCCCTAGGTCAATCAGCCTAAAAATAATAGAAGCCTGTGTGTGATTATTTGAGGCAAAGTGATGTCGAAAGTAAGACTAAACCTTTGGTCCAGGCCTGGAAAGTCCGGGACAGAACCATTTACAGCAGTTTTCAAAGACAATAACCAGATAGATGTTTAACTGATATATTTCCAGTTCTTAATACAGAAAATAAAGTTCCATTATCTTTCCTTGGTAGGCCATAATCACATTGCCTACAAGCCCTCTGTTTATTTCTTCATCCTTCTCTTTTCCCAAAATGAATGTCCTCATGGTGCATTTGTATTTCCCCAAGTGTGATGACAGTGTGTGGATTTCAGGTAACTAGAAAGAAGGCCTGCCTCTCTTGTCGTGGCAGAGTACAATAAACTTGCACGACATTTACTGTGTTATTTTCAGAAGGGGTCAACCCATAAATTGGCATGACATCCTGTTTAGTTCTGCAAAACAAAACAGCCTAAATGAGTATTCATTAATTTGAGCAAGATATGTGTCAAAACCACACAATGCCAGGATGCTACCATGGAGGGATACTGTCAGGGAATGTGAAGTTGATTTTATTACCTGGGTTGGCCCTACTAAGTGCTGTATAGATTGGATGGATTTCTGTGGGATTTTTCCCACCCCCATTATTTTCTCCCATAATCTTAGTATAACCTAAGAGAATAGTTCTCAAGTCAGTTGAGGTTGTACTGAGGGGAAGCCTAAGTAGGTAAAATAGTTACTGTCCATGTTAGCTTTCTGTGGCTGTGACCAAATACCCGAGGTAAGCAACTTTAAGAAGCTTTGTTTTGGCTGTGGTTTCTGTTCATGTCTGGCTAGCTCCATGGCTTTGAAGCTTCTGATGAGACTGGACATCAGGACAATGTGAACAGGTGGTAGAGGAGGCTGCTGAGAGAAAGGGAGAGAGGAAGAGAAGGGGACAGATTAGCTCTCAAAGTGGATACCTCATGGTTATACTCCTTTCAATGAGATCCGACCTCCTAGATTTTCACTAACTTCCAAATGACCATTAAGCTATGAATTCATCAATGCATCAGTGCGTTGATGAGGGCAGAGCTGATCCAGACATCTCCTAAAGCCTCTCCTTTGAATGCTGCCACACTGGGACCAGCCTTCAGCATGTGGGCTTTTGTGAGGCAGTTAAGATCCAGACCATAATGATGCCTTGCTTTCTCCTTGATTCTTGATGCTCTTATTCCCCAAGACCTTTATGTTTCCTTTGGTGAGACAGCTGAAGGCCTTTTATACCTTCCTTCCTCCCCTGTGGATGGAATGAGTGACCCTCATGTTTAGCTAACAGTGACATGTTATCCTGATAGTTGTTTTGAATAGTTAATGGCAGCATGTTGCCTGGGTCAGGGTGAGCAGAACCGTCATAGCCTGATGGCCAAAATGCAGACAGCTTGGATTAAACTCCAGTCTAGTCCTCTGTCCTGTGGAGCATGTCGTGTTTCCACTTGAGTAGTTAAAGACAAGTGAGTGCACAGTTGATATCAGTCTCTGCTGGAATGGAAGCTGTCTGCTGACAGAAGACAGCAGACAGAAAAGCCAGTACTGACCTCAGTCACACAGCCTGATTCTGGGTGCAGGGCTTGGCCTAGAAATAGGAATTTGGTCGGAATTACTCATGGATACTCATGGTTACCTGGACCAAGATTTACACCGTCTGTCTGCATGACAGGAAGTCATATGCAATGGGTAATACAAACCCTTCTAAGCACCAAGTCTGCAATTGCTACTAATTAATTCTTGAAACATGGCAATGGTAGAGCTATTAAAAATGGAAGCCCTCAGACAAATCCACAGTGTTCCTTATAAAATAAGTTGTTTTCCTCACTTAAAGCTGTAATTTGCTGAGTTTTAAACAGTGTCTAAATGTTATTTTCCATGTGCTCTGGTCATTCTTTGCTTTTCTTTGCTTACTTAGTGAATTTGAAGAATATTTATTCAACACCTACCATGTGCCAGGCAAAAGGAACAAAGACGTGGAGAAACTTCCTATTAATACAGGGCTTAGAGTCCACAGGCTGAGACATCTGGCAAAGAAATGGTGTACGGTGTCAGTGATGAGATGTATTGCTAATGAGAAATAAGACATGTCTATTAGGTAGTGGAGAAAATGAGACTAGAGTGTGGTTATAGTTAGAAGATAGGGCCTGAGATGTTGATAAAGTAAGGGTGGAGGTTGCATGACTTTCTGGAGGAAGAGTTGTGTTCTAGTGTGCTTGTCCATTGCTGTGTAAACACCTATTGGGGACTAAGAGCAAGACTATTAGCAGGTCCGGGGAGGAAAAGTATCTCAGTTAGGGTTTCCATTGCTGCAACAAAACACCAGGACCAAAAAGCAACTTGGGGAGAAACGTGTTTATTTGGCTTACACTTCCATATTCCTTTTTGTTGTTGAAGGAAGTCAGGACAGGAAGTCAAACAGGGCAGAAACCTGGAGGTGAGAGCTGATATAGAGGCTATGGATGGGTGCTGCTTACTGGCTTGCTCAGCCTGTTCTCTTATAGAATCCTGGACCACCAGCCCAGGGATGACACTATCCACCATGGGCTGGGCCTTCCTCTATTGGTCATTAATTGGGAAAATGCCTTATAGCTGATCTCATGGAGGCATTTCCTTAACTGAGGCTCCTTCCTTTCTGATGACTCTAGCTTGTGTCAAGGTGACACACAGAACCAGCCAGTACAAAAGCATTTATTTGGCTTAAACTCCTGGGTCACACTCCATCAATGAAGAAGTCAGGGCAAGGACTGAAGCAGAAACCATGGAGGAACATTCTGCTCACTGGCTTTCTCTCTGTTAGCCTTTTTAGATGGCCCAGTCCTATGTGCCTAGGGATGGTGCCGCTCTCAGTTGGCTGAACCTTCTCACACCAGTCTTCTCACACACAGACATGGTCACAAGACAATCTGATCTGGGGAATTTCTTCACTTAGGTTTCTTCTTCCCAGATGACTTTAACTTGTATCAAGTTAACAATAAAAACCAATTGGAACAAGTCAGAGGCTAGGATCTTGTCATGTCCTTGTTCAGTGTGATATGTTTTAGCAATGTCTTGATTGTAGAGGTACCAAGATGGTACTGACATTAGATGTTACTTCCTGTGCAAGCTAACCCTTTCTGTAGAAGGTCCTTGGCCTGGAACATTATAAGAAGCCTTGGGGCCTGTTAAACAGCCCACACAGCCCCTATTTGGTGTTTCTTTTATTTCTTTCCCCAATCTCAACTATCGGTCATGAAATCTCAAAATCTCACTGGCTTTATTATCTAGGAATGTAACTCTTCCACTCCAGCTTTACTTTGTCTAAGTGTGACATATCTAAACTTACACATGTGTCCAACAGAACACAGCCCTCTAGGAAGGAGTACATTTTCTTTCAGAGGCAATAATGATTAGAGAGAAAAATGTTGTTAGTAAAATACCATATGTTTACATCTTATATGGATACTGGTGTGTGTGTGTGTGTGTGTGTGTGTGTGTGTGTGTGTGTGTTGCTGGGATGGATTAGTAGTGAACCTATGATGGCATACTGGAGTAAGAGGGTGGGGAAATTGGTATCACAGACAAGAATCATCCAGGCCTAGGATGTGGCTCTGCGGCCATATGATAGCTTAGCATACATAAGGTTCTGGGTTACATCCACAGCAAGAGAGGAAATAAATGAAATAAAAGACTCAAGTCTAGATGAGACTGATACTAGAATGGGTAACAGGAAAGTGGAACACAGGTCTTGGCCAGATCCCTCTCTGCCTTCATTCTCTCAGACTCATGTATTGAAGAGGGCCTGCAGGAGCTCAGGGCTCCATGGTGTCTTACTCATGAGGCCCAGGTGCACAGCTATGGGAGTTGGAAGGCTGCAGAGGTGTACATGAAAAGCCAAAGAACCACAGTTATAGATGATACTGTTGGTAAGTTCTTGGTTCATGTAGAATGACCAGCAGAGATACCATGCCTGGGAAGGCAACCTGTCACAGTATCACATAGCCGCATTCTCTTTGTTCCAGAGAGTCTACCAAAAGTGTTACCTAAAGAGATACTTTATGTGACATACACAGGGTTTGTTTGTTGAATTAATGTTTATGATAAGAGATTATTAGACACAATCTTGGAGCTCGAATCTGAAAACTGGTTAAATTTTTAAAGATGGATACATTTGGCTGTAACCAAAGCAACTGAGAAGAAAGCAGACACTGTTCACAGACTGATTTGAAACAAAAGCCAAGCTGATGCTGTCCAGGGGACAGACAGAAGGCTGTAATGGGTATACAGCAGGCTTTGTCCACTGTCTTAGAACAATGTCTTCATGAGGAAGGGGAAGGCATGGTGGCTATTAGTCAGGCTGTGTCTCACCCCTGTGGCATGTTGCTCCTGTCCTGGGTGTCCTGGCATCCCAGGATCTTTTGTGGGTGGTCTCTTAACACAGCAGGACTCCATTTCTGCCTTAGCTCTTCCAGGGATGCAGCTGGGAAGTTCTTTCTTGGAGGAAGAGCTGTCTTTTATGGAGTATCTGAAGCTCTGAGCAGCTCTAAGTAGGGTCTCTCATGTGGACAGAACCCAGTCAGCCAATTGCTTGGATGTGCAGATTTTCTGTCCAGTCTTTATCCAGATTCTGATAGCTCTAAAGTTAAGAATAACTTCCCATGCTTTGGCAAAGGGTTTTGTTCATCGAGCATGCTCAGCCAACTGAGGCTCTGCTGCAAACCTTTCCAAGATCTGTGAGTACTGAATCCCCTCCTTGATCTGCAGCTTCTTGGCTGCATTTTTGGCCTCTGGCTGAAGTTTTGGCAAGTTAGAGTGACAGTTCCAGCTCATATATTTTAAAGAATTGCTTCTTGTTTGTGCATAGTCATGATTTTGTTGTTGCTTTGTTTATTTGTTTTTTATCACAAAGTTTAAGCTTCAGAAAACCAAATACGTTTGAATAGCCTAGAAACGATTCTGGAGTAATCAAGACTTGTGGACCTGTAGAGGTTGTGAGAGGGTAGTTTTAGCTCGGATTCTGACTGTAATGAAGGAGACTCAGAGCCAAATATCAGAGAAAGGCTCAACTATCAGAGGAAACACCACAGTCAATTCTCACCCAGCTGTCTTCCAGCTTCCTCAGCCTCACTCCTGGTCACTTCCCAATTGCTGCTGTTTTCCTAAGCCTGCCTTAAATACCCTTCTCGCCAGCTGTATCCCATCCAGGTTAAGATTAAAGGTGTGAGCTACTCTATTTGGTAGTCAGCCTTGAACTCACAGAAGCACAGAAAGATCTCTGTCTCTGGAGTTATGGGATTAAAGCGTAGGTCACCACTCCCAGGCTTTCCTGTGCTGGGATTAAAAGTGTGTGCCATTGAAGCCCAGCTGTTTGGCCTTGTACTCAAAGATCAAGAACTTCCTGAGCTATGTCTGCCTAGTTTTTGACTGTGTGTTGATCTCTTGATATTCCAGGTTTTATTAAATATGTAACATATCACCACAGGTGGTTTTAACTGCTGTTCCCAGGGCCATTGTTAGCTTTGCCCAAATGGGTGCCTTCTTAGCATTGAAAATATAAATGGAAATAACTTTTTCCAGCAACCTCTTGAGTCTTTCTCCACTTAGGAATATCGACTTCTTTCCTCTTAACCTAGAATGGCTCAGAACAGATGAATTTCTCTGAGTCTGGGCAGGAGGCAGGAGGGTGTGCCATCACTTGGGCGGGATGGGTGACTGCAAAATGGGGATTTTAGGGAGCAACTGCTGTTCTCTTGGGATGGGTTGATGATGTCAAAGCCTGGAGACACCATAAAAACCTGGCCTGGTTTGTCCACGGGAAGAGGGAGGTACATAGCAGCCTCATCAAGCCACTTACTTTTAATGAGATACCAAATTGTGTCTGTTTCACAATTATGATGTGTATCAGATTAATTATATGTACAGTGTCATGTTCAACTGAGAACATGAAAATTGGAATGGAGGTTTTCATCCTGCATGTGTGTTTCACTTGCTTTTTCTGAATGTTTTGTTTTCCCTGAATATTTTTTTTACACAGAAGTTTCTAGAGCTTTAGGCTGCTTATGATTCTGGCAGACAGTCAGCATCTCCTGGATTTTGAAATTACTAGGGAACACTGGAACCCCATGACTGAGGACTAAGGAGATGGTACAAATAACAAGCTTGATAAAAATACTGTGGTATTTGATAGCCCATCCAAACATGCCTGGCTTCAATTTGCTGGGATTTTCTCATTTGTTAAATGACACACACACAAAGATCTAATAAAAATGCTGCGGTTAAACATCTCCAGAAAAGTACTAGAAAAGCAAGTTCAGAGTCATTACTGCATTTGTAACTAATTCTGGGGAACGATATTGACCCTATGACTCCGAGCTGATGTGCTGATGGAGCTGGAAGGCCTCGGCGTATGTCACTGTCTGATTCCCGTGGAACTTGAGAAGAGAGATAGAATGCCATAGCCGACCATTGCATTGCTGCTAAAGGGACTTTGTGAGAGGTTCTGGGGGGGATCCAGGATCTTCTTTAGGGAAAAGCAGGCAACATGAGATGCAGCTTTTGAGAAAGAAGGCTCAGTGTGGGGCACATCCTGGGCCTGTCTCCTCTTACTGGATGACAGGTGAAGGTGATCCCACCTTCAGAGAGGCACTCACTTCTAGAGGCATTTACTTCATCCTAGTACCACATACTGACTCCCAGGAAGGCCTGTAAGTTTGATTCCTGGTTGATGGTGACTGCCTTCTGTGTACACACTGATGCACTGGCAGAAATATGATTCGAGGGAGAAAGATGGCCTGTTTATTGATATATCACCCAGCTCTCCTTCAAGTCATTCTCCTTTCATTCATGAATTCATTCTTTTTTTTTTTTTTTTTAAGACAGAGTCCTATGAAGTCCAGGGTGGCCTTGAAACTAAGTAGCCAAGTATGTCCTTGAGCTTCCAGTCCTTCTGCCTCTACCTCCTGAGTGGCAGGATTCCAGGCACGTAACACCAAACCCAGTTTTATGTGGTGCTGAGGAGAGAATTCAGAGTTTCATTCATGTTGGGCAAGCACTCTACCAACTGAGCTACAGCTTCAAGGCCTCCTCCGGTGGACCTTCCTGACAGCTTCTGCATGCCCCTCCAAGTACTGAGGCCCTAGGACTCGCAGTAAGACCTAATCATACCCCTGTGAACTTGGCAGCCAAGTGAGGTAGGCAAGCAAAAAAGCATAGAGCACAGTGGCAGAGGCACATGGGGTAAATACTGTCATTGGTGGTCCTGATTTTGTCCAGGTAATAATGGTTGAAATGTCAAGAGAAAGGCACCAGGTGGACATGATAGAAAGGAAGTGTGGGAGAAAAAGATATTATTTCTGGTTAAGAATTTAGGTGATAAAAGGTAAAGAGTCTTGAAATTACAGATGGTTCTCAGGGCCCTGAAGAATCTGCTCACAGAAATAGGTTCCTAATGGTGTGTCTGAATCATTCTATCTAATCTAGTTTAATTCAGTAAATGCCTTTTGAGTTCCATTCAGAGCTCTGTCTAGGACCTGGTTCCTTCCATGAGGATGTGAGTGAACGGAGACCAATGTGCAAGGCTTGGGCTTTGGCCAGGTGAAGCCTGAGTCTAGGAGAGGTAAAGCCTGTAGGTACTTGTCTGAGACATAGGGCGGTGGTGTGATAGGGAGACATGGGAAGAAACAATTGGAAATGGAGGACAGACCACACAATGGACTGGCCATCCAGGAAGGCTTCGGACTGAAACTTGAATTAGAACTGACCATAGAAGACCAGAGGATGGAAGGTGACCTCTTAAGTAGACAGAGCAAAGGCAGGGGAAGCTACATACATGAAATGATTTAACCACCAGATGTGTTTGCCATTTAAGGTAGGAGTGAACAAATCAGAACACAAACCAGATTCCCTGGTCTGGTTGTGGAGAGGTAGACAGAAATGTCTGGGGATCCTCTTCTCCTCCAGGAACGCAGACTTCTTTTCGATTCTCCCCAGAGGATTCTGGTGTCTTGCACACAGGTGGGACAGTGTACCCATGCCTGGCAGGCGGCAAGAGCAGGTTTTGGGTGTGGACATATGTGGTTTTGAATCACGCACATGTCTCTGTGTTGTTCTGCCACTTCAGGGAATGTGCTCCCTTGCTCTTAGCTTCATGTTATTTTTTTTCCCCAGAAGGGCAGTTTTGAGAATAAACAAGATGGTATTTCTCTTGTGGATAACATCATTTCAGGCAAGAAGTAGGTGGGGGCTAAATCTGTGTTTTCTTCCTCTCTTGGTTTAGGAAACTGAATGATTGAACATATAGTTCCCTGGTTCCAAGAAAGCATGGCAAGTGGGGGGGCTCTTTGCTGTCCTGGAATGAATGAATCAGGGGGACCCTTGCTGTCCTGGAATGAATGAATCACCATGCAAAAAAGACTGTAGATTGTATTCCCCCACCTTAGATCGCAGATGTCTCCTAAACTACCCCTTGAGTTTGGGCTTTGTAGTCTTTTGTATCTAATAGTATCAAGTCCATAGCATACAGTGTGAGCTGGGCCTCCTAAGACTGTGAACTATATGGCCCAGCACATCTGTCCTGGGCTACCATGTTTGACCATGCCTTGGACAGCTGTGTAAGGTGTCACACGAAGGTCTTACAGTGTGAACTTGGTCTTCTGAGTCTGTGTAGTGTGTGATGTGTACAGCTGTTTAGTAGAAGGCCTTAGGATTTCCATGGAGTTGTTTTAAGAAATGGGATGCAGGCAAGTAGAGGGACACAGTTAAATGAAAGGCCCATGCTATACAGTAGAGTTTCTTTTGGGAATTTCTCTTTAAATATTGAGAAAGCAAGGGCTGTTTGACCACTCCATTTTACAATGGAGAGTCCTGGTTGCATTGTAAAAATATGGCAGAGTTGACATTGTGCCCCATGATTGTGGGTCTGGTCAAGAGGGCATGGGGTACCCCTTCCAGAAGGGGTTGGTAGGGGTTGAGTAGGAGTTTCTGGCTATCTCAGTGTTCCTGAAAGAACATCCTGAAAAAAATAAGTCTTCTGGTACCAGTGAAGCCTAAGGCTTACCTTCAGAGGTGCTTAGGGATCCTGCTGAGCCAAGGCATCAGGAGCAGATGTATTTAGGGTACCTGACATTTACCCTGAGAGCTGCCAATGGAGGCCAGCCCAGCCTGGAGCTCAGACCTAGGGCCCTGATTTGTTCTCTAAGGCCAAGGGGAGGCTTTGAAGTGTCCATTTCCTCCTCTTTTTCCTGCTGAGTTATAGGAAATAGAGAGAGGGATGGTGGTGGTGGGAAGCCCCTGGGACCAGGCAGGCAGAGAATGAAACAGACCCTGAGGTAAAAAGAAAGCAAAAGAGAACACAGAGACTGCCCTCACCTCCTCCTTGTGTGTCCTGCTGTGGGCTCCTTTTAAGAGTCCACAGGATCTGGGTCTGTTCTTAGCTAGAGCCTTAGCCAGGCCTGTGGTCAGTCTTCCAGACTGGGGTGCCTTAAAGCCTGCCCAGAGTTTTGCTTCCCTTATCCCAGGATTCCCCTGGGGAAAGCAGAGGTGAGGCAGCCCTGCCTGAAACACTTTCAGGCAGCCATGACTTCAGTGCTTGTCCCTAAAATAAATGTACCACAGACAAGACAATGCGGTCAGGGGATGAGGAGTTACTGTAAATACCAGCCACCCGGGGCTTCCTATTTCTGTGCCTGTGACTCCCTGGGGACAGACACTGACCAGCCCCTTCCCAGCTTACTGCTGCCTCTCCACCCCTTCCCAGGAAGAGCCTGTGCCTACATAGTCCTCACCTAGTGACCCAGTGATTCCAAGGGTCCCATGTATTTGGAAGGGAGCTTTGTGAACAACCTCAGTTCTTTCTCTAAACTGGATGCAGATGAGCTTCTGACTGTCTCTAGGGAAGGGAGTATTCACATATTCTTTGGTCTCGCAGCAAGGCCTTAGAAATTGGAAAAACTGGAATGGTATCTGTGTGTACTTCCTACATACTGGGCACCATTCTAACGTTCCCATATTAATCCTATGTCACTGTTCCTATAACCAGAGGACATAGGACTTGCCATCTACACATCCTAAACAGCAAAACAGCAGCAAAAAGATGCACCTGTCCATAAGCCACAAGTCAAACCCAGGTGATTTAACAGCAGATCTTCATTCCCAACCCTAGTCCGCACTGGGAAGATGGCATCAATCCATCTCCATGTTCTGTGATACAGGGATATGTGTGTGGAAAGGTTCAAGGTCAAGGGCTAGTGAGGTAGATGGGTGATTGTGACTATCCATCAAGGCCTCCTGTGGTGGTTGAAATGAAAATGACCCTGGTAGACTCATAGGAAGTGGTACTATTGGGATCTGTGGCCTTGTTGGAGGAAGTGTGTCACTAGGGGTGGACTTTGAGGTTCCAGAAGTTTAATCCAGGTTGATTCTCTTTCTGCTGACCCAGATGAAGAACTCTCAGCTCCTTCTCCAGCTGAGACTTCTACATCTGCCCACGTGCTGCCATGATGACAATAGACTAAACTTCTGAGCCATAAGCTAATCCCAAGCAAATGTTTTCTTTTATAAGAGTTGTTGTGGTCATGGTATGTCTTCATAGCAATAGAAACCATAACTAAAGACAATGTCTCAGCTTTTCTTACTGCCCTGGGCTTCTCCCAACCTCTAGCCAATAGGCACTATGGTGGTGCATCCTTAGAGCTTTGGTTCTGAACCCTATCTTTTAATTCTGACCTACATTTAGCAAATGCTGCAAAATCCCATTCCCTCCCCCTCCTGATAACCATGCCCTATGAGAGCAGACCATGCATCCAGAGGTCCCTGGTTATAGGGCTTCCTGCTGGTCAGTTCTCAAGGGCTCTCGGTGTCTCTCCCTCAAAGTTTGTGAGCTCTGGAATGGGCATGCTGATAAATAGGCACTTCCAAGGAAATATACATTCTTCTTTTTCTCTTTCTTTTTTTCTTTATTATGAATAAAATCACATTTTCTATCCATGCATATCCTTATTCAAGGTCCCTTCCCCCCCCCCAGTCACTCTCTCTTCTCCAGAAATTTACATTCTTAGATGATTCTGGTCCACTCAGCAGATGGACTTGTATTCTGCTGTATTCAGTAGGTCTGCTGTAAAAGGGGAAACTATGGGAGTTAGGCACTTCACTACAAAGAGAGTAACAGAGAGGGTGACAGAGAAAAGATGGCGGCCTGAGTAGAGCACACAGGAAAAAGCCACGTAGTGTCACTTCTTTCAAATCACCGTGCTGTCCTTAAGTCAGACTCATTGCTTCTTCCTCTCCTCTGAGACGGTCACAAAGACAGTGTTGGGTGGCAGCCTGCTGCTTCCTGTAGGAAAGAGGATTTTGGTCACTCATTTAGTTTACCCTTTGGCTACTAAGATATTCAAAACTGAAATGCATGCCGATTATAAAATCCATCTCAAAGATATTTCTATTCTCTTCCTTCTTCACACAGCAGTTCATGACTTCATTAGGATGAGCCTACAATTTTATCTAACTCTTATTATAGGGCACCTGGGTTATAAGGCAGATAACACAAATTTTATGAGTAATTACCTGTAACTGGTGTGTGTCAAGTACCATAGTATTTAAGTACCATAGTATTTAAGCTCCTCTTCACCATCTCTAAAGTTTGGCAAGTACATCCATGAGGTGCCATCCTTAGTGTTGTAGGTACTGTAGTTGGGAGGGGTGGGAATGAATATGGGGGGTGTTAGGCATAAAACAGTTGTGAATGTGTGCACAGCTTTACATATTGTGCACTACACATGCTGGCCTCACACAGCCCCCTACAAGTTTGCAATACTACATACACTCACATAGTGGGGCCAGGTCATGCTATGACAGTGACATGGGACAAGGGATGAGAGAGTGTTTTGGTAGGGACAGGAAGGTGGGATTGGCTTTTCTATAGGGCTTCTGGGTGTTCAAGACTTTCCAGTTGCTATGATGAAGTAACTTGCATCAGTGACTTCAAGGAAGAAAGATTTGTTTTAACTTATGGTTTTGGAGAGTTCTCTCCATATTTTCTTGGCTCTGTACTGATCACGGTGCATATATGCAGAAGAAAGAGGCTATTCATAGTACAGCACACAGGAAGCAGATAGCCAGCAAGCTCCAGAGGACTGTATCACTGTATTCAATGCCCTGTATCTAGGTATCTACTCTCACAGGTAAATTTGACCTCCTGCAGTTTTCATAATCTCCTCAAATAGCGCCACCATCTGGAAGCAAAGCATTCAACACATGAGCCCATATTTATTCCTATTTAAACCCATGATACTGAGGATTCCTGTTGGCTGAGCTGGTGTGAACTGAGTCACAAGCAGAAAGCACAGTCTGGGAAGAAATGTCGGTCATGCCTTGGACCTTGACAGTAGCACATGGGGAAGGATTCCCAGGATTAGGGGCTCTACTAAAATCAAGTTTTTAATAGAGTAGGAGTTTAGGGTTCAGTCCTAGGCCCATGTGATGTCCTTTGAGGGAGGTGCCACTGTGATTATGTATGAAGAGTTCAGACACACCTGGCTTTGCATGCTGGCTCATTCCTGGGCAGCTCAAGTTCCCAGGGTAGACTTGAATACATCACTACCTCTGTGGTTATTGATGGCTCATCTGTAAAATGGGATAAAACTGTCCCTGGTCTTGCTGCTGTATTATTTTGAGCTCAGAGGTTTCTCATCACACATTAGAGTAATTCTAAGCTGTTCTCACTGCCTACTGCTTCCTCTCAACTTTCTGAGGAAATAAGATCCAGGATTTCTGGATAGGATAAGAGAGACAATGTGGATGTCTATGGTCTGTGCTGTTACCAGAAACTATGTGGAAGTTCATATCTTATGTTCCCACTGACTGTAAAGGGCAAGGAAGTTTCTTTGGCAGAGGGATTGATGAATGCAGATTCATAGTCGAGAAAAAGGAACATGAAAGGTTTCTATGACAACCCTCTACCTTACTCCACCCCACCCCCAAAAGTAAAAGTTACTCCCTAGACAGAAAGCTATGGCAGAGAACTCTTAAAAATTGTGATAAAAATGCTGAAGTGTAGCTCTCCATAGGTGGCTTCTGGGGGTGGGGTGGGAAGGACTCAGTATTCTTTAAGGAGTTGGCCCGGGAATTTGATCATGCTCCAGTGAGTACATGGGAAACACAAATTGGATTTTTTAAAAATATTATTCCTTTTTTGGAGAGGTGTTTCACAAGGGTGGGGAGCAGACCTGGAAAAGACTTGAAAGTTAGTGTGATCCAGATTAATAAAATGAAATTCTCAAATAATCAATAAAAACACATGTAAAAAACAAAGAGTTCAAGTTCCTTAAGGGCTTGTCCCTTTTGTGGTTCGGGGAGACACAGTCTGCAGCAGCAAAGGATGCTTGGCATGCTGGGACAAGCAGCGTTGTTCTGTCTTCAGGAGCTCTCTGCTACCAGAGCTTGATAGCACTCAGAGGTGGTGTGAGGGGCCACAAAGCTGGCCTTTTTCTCTCAAAGTAACACTGGTGAAAATCCAAGACTCACTCTGCACCTGCTGGTGCCAGCTGTCAAGACCCCAGGAGAAGCACAGAACACACCCAGAGCTGGAGCTTTGTACCAGAGATGCAGTGCGGCTTCCTATGCGACTCTTTCTGCACTTAACAGAGGATGCTTTTCTTTAGAATAAAAGCTTCAGTGGCTACCTTGCTGGCTATGCTGGTGGCTCATTCTGAGATGTTTTTGGTTTATTAAGAGACCCAAGAAAGATGGTGTAGAAAGTTCCCTTTGTTTTCCAAGGTTGAAGGGATGAAAAAAATCGAGGTGCCACCCTCTCAGAGCTGTCTGTATTCCTTCTACACGATAGCTGCTTTCTCCAGCTCTTCGGCTATGTTCCCTCCCTCTGAAGCAAAAGCAGTAAAGGTTCTTTGGTGATGCTATCCCCTGATTACTGCACCACCCTGGAGGTTCCCCGTTGCATGAATTCTGGCTGTATTGAAAGAGACTCAGAGCCAAATATAGAGGAAAGGCTGAAATATCAGAGAGAGGAAACACCTCAGTCAAATCTCACAGCTATCTTCCAACTTCCTCAGCCTCGCTCCTGGTCCCTTCTCCTCTATGCTGTCTTTCTAAGCCTCCTTAAATACCCTCCTCGCCAGCTGTATCCCATCCAGGTTAGTATTAAAGGCATGAGCTACTCTATTTGGTAGTCAGCCTTGAACTCAAAGAAAGTTCTGTCCCTGGAGTTAAGAGATTAAGGGTGCAGGCCACCACTTCCGGCTTTCCCTGTGCTGGGATTAAAAATGTGTGCCTTTGAAACCCAGCTGTTTGGCTTCATACTCAAAGATCAAGAAATTCCTGAGCTGTGTCTGCCTAGTCTTTGACTGTGTGTTGATCTCTTGATATTTCAGGTTTCATTAAATATGTAACATATCACCACAGTTCTCCTCAACCCTGATAAAGTTTTTGTAAATGCCCCACCCCTAGTAAACTATCCTCTGTTGTGTCCATTGCTTAGACCATCTGTTTCATTCTAGGATCCTCACTGAGAAAACCTACAAACCAGCTGTCTCATGGAACCCTCACTAATATGATTGGATTTCCCATCTGCCTGGTAGGAAATCAGTGTTCAGTTCTCCAGACACATCAAGTCTACCTGTGCCAACAATGAGTTATAGAGGAACCCCAAGTGGATGAATAAGTGATAAAAATGACTAAGGCATCAGAAAATCTTCCAAATGAATAATAAAAGATCATTGTTATGGCCTGATCATGCAGGTCTCTAATCCCAGCTACTTAGGCTGAGGCAGGAGGTTTGCAATTTTAATACCACTTTGGGCCACACAGTGAGTATAAAGTATAAGCCTAGGCAATGTGGTGAGACCCTGATCCAGTGTCAAAAGTGAAAAGAGGGGTGTGGTAACAGCTCAATGGGAACGTACTTGCTTAGCTTGTCTAAGGCCTTAAATTTAATTTTCAACACCATTCCAAACAAGCATCAAATGAAACAAAATTTGTTGGAGATATTGAGTTCCATGGAACATTATAAAGAACCAGAGAGAATTCCATTCTTAGGAGCCAAACAATTCCTTCATATTTTTGAAGGGGTAGGATTTTTTGAGACAGGGTTTCTCTGTGTAACTGCCCTAGCTCTCCTGGAACTAGCTCTCTAGACCAGGCTGGTCTTGGACTCACAGAGATACCTGCCTCTGCCTCCCAAGTGCTGGGATTAAAGACATGCATCACTGCTACCTGGCTTCAAACAATTCTTCCATAAAGAATGTTCTAAACAATTATCCAGAGCCATAGATAAAAATGCTAACTGTAGAATTAGTCAAAAGTGGCAAAGTGATAGCGACATAAACAAAGACAGTTGGTCAGAGAAATCCTGCCCGACTCTGGTAAAGTGGGAAAGCATAGCTTCTCTGGTTTCAAGCCATCTACCTGTAAGACTCACCAGCTCTCACTACAGACACTGTATAAACAAGAATATTGGGAAAGCACTCGTGCGCATGAACTTTTATAGATTGGTTGTGTCTTCAAAATTCCAATCACAGTTGAAGTGATTCTTTCGAAGAACTTTGGGTGACGTGTGAAAGTATTTATGGTGGAGAGTGTGATGATATATGCCTTTAGGGGTGGGGGTGTCCCTGAGAAATCAAGGCCACCTTGCCTTACATAGTGAGTTCCAGGCCAGCCAGGGCTACATAGTGAGACCCTTTTCCCAAACAAAACAAGAACCAAGAGAATTTACATATGTAAATAGTCTGTGATTTAAACATGAAAGACACTTGCCAAAAGAAGTCTTTCTAGCTGGTGTGGGGTCTATTCTTTTTTATTCTTTCTTGTTTTCAAATTGGATGGAGCTGATCATTAATAACCTCTACCCGCCCCCCCAGGAGACAAAAATCAGTAACAAGACAAAGTGTCTCCTAATCTCACATCAAGATATCTTATTTTGAAACAAACATACTATCAGTCACCTAAGCTCAGTTCCTAACCAGAAATTGTACAAAGGAGGCATGAAACCAATGAAATGGTAGTGAGCTGCCCTTTGATTCATTACAGAACTCTGTGCACACACCAGCAGATCCATGTTCCCCTCAAATAATCCAATATTGATTTTATAATCAGAAAATTATAACATGCATGTATTTCAGATGCAGGCAGTTTTATAGTCAGTCCTTTGAGGGGCAGTTTGGGTCACACTGCCATCCTGGTTCACCTCAAGAGACCAGGGAGCTTAGAGCATTAGTGGGAATGGGATGTATGCTGTTGGCCTGTGATGTCAGTTTGGGCATGGGTCCTCTAATATTGCCTTCCACATTCTTCCCCAGACTTCCATCCCGATAGTGCCACTGCTTTCCACTTCCTCGACTTCTTTGACAAAATGCAATTAGTTTCCTTCCTCCTACCTCCTGCTTGCCCAGCCCCCAACTTCTTTAGAATTTAGGTCAATTGCACAAAAAACAGGGAACCATGGGGCTCAACAGTCATATTGGGTAATAACATAGAAGATTCATAAAATTAACTGGAAGTTGAGTCTCTCAGTGCAGTTTCCTATTTACTGAACTCATGTGACTTTTGGATAGGTTGCTCCTTTTTTTGGTGCATGAATAGAATCCAGGACATTGTATCTGCCAGGAAAGAATTCTACCACTTAGCTGAACCCCACTCCAATAATGTTCTTGAGTTTCCATTGGCTCTTGGTACAAAAATGAGAATGCTATGTTGTATTTGGTTCAAAGTGCTCAGGGATGTGTCTGTTATAGACTCTTCTATTCCTGAAAATTCCAGAGTAGACACATAATAGGGACTTTCTATTGGCATTTAGAACCAGTAGTCACAGACTGACATAAAGGGATGAGGAATGTCAGGGGTGCACAGGGTGTGATGGTATCATCGGCCTGTCCTGTAGTCCTGTGCTGGACACAATGTCAAGAGTCATCTTCAGATTCATGCAGCCCATGTTTTCCTTTGAAGTGCATGCATGGCACAGCTTCAAGATCATGAAGACTGGGTTGGAACTTCCAGTTTTATTTAATAATAAATTTATTTATTTATGTGAGCTTGAGAATGTCCTTAATTTGGTTCATTCTTCTGCTTCATGGGTCAAATCTTCCTTGCTACTGTGGATGCTGCTGCTGTGGTAGTGATGTACTAAAGCACTTTAAAGACACCAGGATGCTGGGGATGTGCACAAAACATTTTGAGCCTAGACATTTTCAAGTGATCAGTGAGACTGAAAAGAACCCCATGTCTTCACTGGATTATTTAACAAACAGGAAACATACATAGTCTTCATTATGTGCCACACAATGAAGTTCTATCCCCGCCCCTCACAACAAAGAGTTGTAACTACTGTCCTTAGTTTATAGGTGAGAAAACTACAGAGTGGAAGTAACTTGCCCCAGGTTATTCACAAAACCAGTGTTAAGGCTGGGATCCAGACCCAAGAAGTCTGGCTCTAGAATCCATACACCTCACCATTATGGCACAGCATCTCTTCTTTGCTCATTGATGTTTCAAATGGTCAAGAAGAAAGTGTGGGAATTGGGACAGACTAAGCACGGCTCTTTATTCTATGGTCTTGGCATGGTTCATCAATTTCTCTGAGAACTGATGTCTTTATTACATAGGAATAAAATAAGCCCTTGTCATACTGTTCCACAGAGATCCAATTGAGGCAGGCTGTGGTCTTCAGGGACACAGTGAATTACATGGAAGATGTGAGTTAAATTTGTGTGCCAGGCTTTACTAAAGGCAAGCCTTAGCCACTTACTTTGTTTCTGGTTGATTTCAGATGTTCCCACCATCAGCTGTCTTTTTTTCTCCCTCTGAGTAACATCCAGTAATGGCACATCTTCCAGAGTGGCTAGGACTCTGCATATACCCTCCCCCACACTGGGGTGCTTGCCTTACAGATTGGGGTCTGAAGGCTCTTGTTCCCACATCTTGGCAGATTCAACAATTAGTTTTTCAGTCCCAAGGTGTTAGTTCTCAGACTCACGTTTCCTTTTGGCTCCAAACAGCAAATGTGATCCCACACTTTTCTGTCTAATCCCAAACCTTGCCAGCTAATTTTAGGGTTGAGAGGAGGTTCCGATGAGCCTCCTGCCCACGTAGGGTTAAAGTTACCAGTGACCTCTGCCTCTGGTCAGACCCTCTGGGAACAGTAGCCAGCAATCATTTCCCGAAGTTTGGTGTGGGCAGGAGCTGGGCCAGACCAGTGGGCAGCAGCTGGGCATAACATTTCCAAGATGATGGGAGCCTTGCCTCAATAGCCCAGTCCCACAGCCCATGTTTTCACAGAAAAGGCATTATTGCCTCTAATTCTGCATGGCCTGATGCTATTCTGCTTTTTACGTCATTTTGGCTCTAGAAAGACCTGACGTTTACTACTGCAAGAAAAACCGTAACCATAGGGTCTGTCTTCCCAGAGGTTCCTTTAAAGGATAAACGCTGACAGCTGATTTTGACAATAACAAAAGAGTCCAGCTGCAGTTCTTTACTTTCTACTAAAGACATCACAAACCACATATTGATTTTTTTGAAAGAAAAGAACTAGGAAGAAGCATGGGCCAATTAAGAATTAAACTAATAGTTTATTACCCTCTGATCTTTCAAACAAGTAGCAGTAGGAACACATTTGCCTCTCCTACCTCTGTAGAGACATAATAACCAGGCAACTATGTACATAACCTCATATTAAAAACCAGGCCAGAGCCATTTGCTCAGGTTTCTTTGCTGGATTGTAAAGACCGGCCCCTCCTCACAGCTCTCTGATTTTGCAAATATTCCTTCCCTTTTCCGAATAATTGTTAGACAAAGAAAAAAAAGAAAAAAGAAAAGAAAGAAAAATGTTCCTGTCTCTCCTTTCTTGCTTTACTACAGGCCCTAAGAGAGGCCAGACTCCTTCTTGCTTGTTGGGAAATGGGTGAATGAGATCTTGACAGTTCATTGATGAGCATTCTCTACCTACCTCTGTGGAGCAGACTGACTGTGTCTGCTACTTTTTGTCATAGATGGAGAACAATGTTACAGAGAAAACTGACCAGCAAAGGAGACATGGAGGAATTTCTAGGACAGTCACTTTAAAACCTTGGGGGTTTGTATGATGATGATGTGTTAGGATCTGGAGAAGTTTATGAACCCATTAAAATGGATCCTCATCTCATTTTGAAGATGTCTTAGTTAGGATTTCTATTGCTGTGAAGAGACCATGAGCAGGACAACTCTTATGGGAAAAATGTGTAATGGGGTGGCTTACAGTTCAGAGGCTCAGTCCATTATCATCATGGATGGACATGGGAGCGTGCAGGCAGACATGGTGCTGGAGAGGGAGCTGAGAGTTCTATGTCTTGCCCAGGCATTAGGAAGTGGTCTGTCTCACAGGGTGTGGCTTGAAGCCCACCTCCACACTGATACACTTCCTTCAACAAGACCACACCTACTCCAACATGGCCACACCCACTTCACATCTCCTAGTAATGCTACTTCCTTTGGGGGCTATTTTCTTTGTAACTCCCAGGAAGGCACATGGATGACACTGAGGTAGAATGTGATTGATTTCAGAGTTGTCTTGGCTTGAACTATATCAGCACTAAAGATACCTACATGAAGTGGAGTCTTGGGTGTGCAAACTGACTGTATTTTGTTAGAATCTGAGAACTTTTATCTAATTGTACTTATAATGCTGGGGGGAAAACCTAACGCTTTTCTCTTGAATAATGTTTCCTGCTATAGATATCTGTCATTATCTAGTGGCTGAAAGGACAGATGAGAGAGAAACTGTGCTCATCACTGTTTCAATGCATTGACCTTCTGTTTGCTTACCAGATCTTGAGATCTCGCCATAGCCTTTTAAAATACAATGCTATGAAGACAAATAATACCTTCACACACAGAGCTTAACCCTCAATCTACCCAGCCACACACCATCAAGGGCTTTTCAGCTGTGTGTGAAATTTCTGGTAAACTCTACCTTGCATGTGCCAGAGGTTTGCATTTTTTAAATTTCTAAATGATTTTAATGGACACAAAGAGCTGAAACTCAAGGTTCTACAAGGGAAGGGACAATGTCTCTTTTATTTGTGTTACATTTCCAGTGTTGTGGGGAAGGTCTGCCCATAAAGAAATGCTCAGTAAATGTTGACAGACTTTTAGTTATACACACATCAGGCATTGAGTATGTCTGGTTTTCTTCAATTGCAAGTGAACGTTGATGTGTGCTTTCTGCAAATAACCACTAGGTACTATATTCCAGGCTATTAATTATAACTGGACTATGGGCTGGAATGAGGCTAGGGTATGTTTTACTTTATCTTTTCAGGCATATTCTCCTCAAGAACAATATCCTATGTGTTGCCATCTAAGGCCTCTGGGATGCCCCTGGCCAGGGAAAGATTATTGACCATACAGAAAGAAGACACAGTGTTCCTTAGTTGGGGAAGATATGAATAATTATGTCAAGACTCTATGTAACCCTACTGTCACTTAGTTCTAAGCTTGAGACATGGCTCTAAGATTCTGACCAGTGGTTGGCAGACCCATCTCCCTGCCTGTCTCCTCTGTCAGCCTCTGCAATGCTTTGCCTATATTGTGTCTAGTCCTTACTAACCTCTCTCGTTTTGTTTCTGTGACTATGAACTGAAAACACTTAGAGGCTTACCTTTCCCACATTATGGGCATGGCTGCCACAGTTCCCTTGACCCACGAGATTGCCTAGCTGATGCGGCAGGGGTTTATGTCACTTGACTCCAATTTAACTGTCCTAAGCCCCTTCCTTATATTGCCAAGAGATTTCTTAACAGATATGTAACTCAGTGATTCAGGCAATTATTCACGTATTCCCCCACATCATTAGTTTTATGGAACACTGCCAGGGGGCATATTTTTTTCTTCCCTAGGACTCTTGAGAATAAAGGAAATAGAACTCTTACCATGAAGTCATATTAAGGAGTTTATTTCTCAGAAAATACCCCAATAGCACTTTTATAAAACATTTCCTGGACTACATTTAGGAAAGGAATTATTTATATTGTACCTGATGCCATGGGGATCACTGTGTAGACCTCCTGTTTTCTGGAACATAGATTAAAAATATTTTTGATACCATTTTCTGACCACAAAGGAGTGCCTATTATTACTACACAAAGACACGATCCATACTGGAGCTTGGCTTTAGGCCGGATAACTATAATTCAGTCATCCAAATTACGATGCATCTCAGGGAAAGGGTGTGATGATCACTTGTATTGGATAACATATATAACTTAGGACAATCTCTATTTGAACTTAGTACTCTAAGACCCATCTAGTAAAATTTTTCTGCATGCATCAGAGTAGAAACAGAAAGAATTCAGGTAAATTGGATAAAACATAAAGATTATACTGAAAATAATAACTTTTTCTCTGAGTTGAAGAACAAAGGATAATGAGGTGCATCAGGTAGTTCTTGATATAATAGGCTGTGTAACAACCATTCCCAAACTCAGCATGTTAAAATAAAACCATTTATTCTAGCTTACCAATCTGTAAAATAGGTAATCTAGGCTAGGTATGAATCCAAACTAAAGGTTAGGTATAATTCTGTGTCATATGTAATCTTTTTCTTTATGGACCAGTGGGTAAAATAGGGGGTGCTTTTCTCATGGTGGTAACATGAACAGAAACTCATAAGTTGAAACAGGTTGCTGTCTAACATCAAGGCTTGGATCTGGACTACATTCCTTTTACCCACATTCTCTTGGCAAGGGAAAATCCTTTGGACAAATGTGCTTGGGCTATAGAGGGATATAAGCCCCAGACACACAGAGAGAAGATATATTCATAAGTGAAGGGGAAAGACTTGGTAAAATAATGATGATGATGATGTGAATGATGGCAGAGAACATTGGGTCAAAGAGGCTTGCTCTTCCACTCCAGCTCTCTAGGATAGGGCAGCACTGGCTGCAATTTATTCAATTGTTTGCAGCCAAGGTGGTGAAGCAAGAGACCCTCGAGCTTCTCTGTTTGGAGGAGGCAGGTTACTGTTCTCATGGTCTCACTGCAAAGTGGGTGATGAGATGTGAGCTTACTCTGATGGAGACCTACAGTCCAAAAGGGAAGGGATAGAAGAGGAAGATACTGACGGATTCAGGGTAGTCACCCCACATCAGTAAACAGGTGTGCAGATGGGGAACTCTCACAATTGTCAATCAGACCCATTATGTATCACCCCACAGGATAAGGAAGTGAGGGAATGGACAGAGGAACTGCAAGTTCACAAGCCCATCCTGCTGTCATCTGAGGAGAGAAAACAGAAACCCTTTTCCTGTGGGGTCAAGAGAATTTGGGTGTGCCATGCATAGGTTTGTAGAGCGCCACCCGGTGGACATCTTGAGCATTGTCGTTAAGAACTAACCCTTTTTCCTTTCCTTTAGACAAGAGATGCTGAGAGCTTCTTGGTCACCTTCAGTCTCTTGCTGCAGTGAACCCCTCCGCTGCCCATGATGTTAGGCCTTCATCCTTTTCTGCCTGCTGTCAGGACCCTGCATGGCTTCCTCTCAGGTAGGTGCCTGTGTGCAGAGAATTTCTTAATCAGACACACTAATCATGCTGATTGTGTCTAGTTCAATAATGGATCACCCCTCCCCAGGAATCTCCTGTTTAACATTTAAACCAATTATAAGGCTCTAGGGAAATGGCTTAGATTGAGGTTCAGGATCAGAGAAAGGCAGACTAAAGAGAAGCATTTGAGGCAAGAATTTCAGAGCCATGCCTATCTTTTTCTAGAGATGACGAGGGCCTCTTTTTTTCTGCTCAAGGGAAGCTTTTGGTCCATGGTGTCAGTCACACAGATGAATGGCTTAAAGTTTGCATAGGAGCCTGAGCAATGGCCTAGGGTCACCAGGTCCTATAGATTCTTTACCATCCACTACAGCATTGGAATATTCCAAAATGACCTGAAATATTCCCTATAGGCCTGTGTATTGAAGGTTTAGTCTCCAGAATGGCATTGTTGAAAGATGGCACAATGTTTAAAGGATACATCCTAATGAGGGTTCTTCAGGTCATCAGCAGTGAGGTCGTGAAAGAGATGGTGGAACCCCACGCTCTCCTCTTTTGTGTTTCCTGACCATGGAGTCAGAAGTTCTGGGCCAACACATCTCTCTACTATGATGTACTATTATGTCACATATCTGGCACGAGGGAGCCAGTTTGTCATAAACTGAAATCTATAAACTGAGTGAAACTAGATGTTTTATTTGTATAAGCTGACTTTTCTAGGTATTTCTTAAAGTAACTGAACAAGCTAACACACCTTTGTCTCTTTCTCTCCTTCCCTGCCTCCATCCTTCAAATTTAAACCCAATCATCTCTAATGTAGGATTTTTCTCTGGATAGCCTGCCTGCCTGTGGGACTGTAGTCTCTAACCCCCATATAGGGCAGCTAGAGTTGCATTTTCTGAATTTATTATTTATATAATTTAAAAAATGCTGAACAATACACAAAAGTATAAAGGTATTATAGCTAACAGCCATGTTTTTATCATCTCAGATCAATGAGTGCTAACCTTCTTTTATCTATTGGCCCTTTGATAACAAAATTTTTAAAAAGGCACACATAATTGTACAGGTATTGGATTTTCACAAAATGATCCCTTTTGTTGTAAATGATTTCTGACCCAGACTAGCCAGCCTAGCCTCAAGGTTTGGACCCACAGTCCCACAGGAACACACACAGTCCCACAGAGACACACTTATATTATTTTTAAGCTGATTGACCCAGGACGCAGGCATACATTTGCTAGCTCTCGCTCTTAATCGAACCCATCTTGTTCAGCTGTGTGACTCTGTACCTTTTCTCAGAGCAGCATTTCCTCTGTGTCTCCTGGTAGTTCTGATGACTCTGTCATCTGTGTCTGGTGTCTGTTTGGCATCTGTCTCTGCTCTGAGTTTTCTTAGCCTGGTAGCCCCGCCCACACTTCCTGTTTGCCTTTGGCCAGTCAGCTTTTATTAAACCCATAGGCGGAACAAATATTTACATTACCAGCATAATCCCACTACACCCTTTCAAATGACTGACACTACAAAAAGAAACAGAACCTTACTGACCCCTCTTTGTCCTCTCCCTGTTTCCTTCACCCTCAAAAGTAATTATATTCTGAATCTAACAGTGCACCCTCATAGTTACTTTTGAATTTCATGCAAATGCATTCATTCAATGTGTGATTTATTTATTTTGAGTCTTTTAAGAAAATAAACAATTTAAAAATAAATGCAGTACGCCTATGTTCTAGTTTTTAAAATCTCCTTTCCTTGTGAAAGGAAGCCACACATCCTTAGTGTGAAAGCACACTTGGTTCATGTCATGACAGGCTTGCATATGTGAATAGCTTTGCTTTGAATGTGTTTCTTTTTGTCTAAGCAAATGTTTTTACAATACAAGGAGGTTGTGCCACTTGCTCATTTCACAGAACAAATACTCTAAACCATACAGACAACCTATGTGATTCATTTCCTTCCTCCATTTCCAAAATGCTGTTTCCTGGAAGTAGGGACAATGGTTGGATGCTTCTCTGCATCCAGTGAGTCTGACACAGTGACCTATTTTTAAAAAGATGGTTAAGAAATAAATGAATGGCTCAATGGACAAGGACCTTTTTGTCATGGAGAGCCACTGTTGTGGAGCAGTAGCCCCCCTGCTACTGGTCCATTTCAGGAGGTGATGTTCCATTTTGCTTTTAACTTCCTGACTGCTTCTTTATCAATCCATCTATAAAGCACTCCAGTCTATAAGTCCATCATCAATAAGCCCTGTGTGGGAATCTGACAGCAAAAAGTGTCTCTTCAGAAATCACTGCTTCTGGTCTTTGTGGCTTAGCTCCTGGTATGATTTTTTTGGAAGAGAGGAGGGATAGTGGCAGCATTTCTTCTAGAGTTTTCTTTATTGTGTACAGAGACTTATCTAGTTACTTCAGGTTAACTTCACAACATGAAATTCACATCTCAACGAATAAGTAAATCAGTTATCCTCCAAGTTTGCCATCCCCCGGGTTGGTCTGGAAACTAATCAGTTCTTTTTGCCCCTGGGTGTGAGATCAGGGACCAGGAGGGAAGTTGCTATTGTCATTGTGAGGTGACATGTTGAACTGTAGTGATTGGAAGAAAGCAGTCTTAGCCAGTTTACTTCTCCAGCCTTACTAATGAAAATTAAAAGGTTCTGGAGCCTTATCTTCCCTCAGGATTTAGGTTCTTATTGTATGTGTGTGTGTGTGTAATAGAGATCAACCTTGGTGGTCCTTTTTCAGAAGTCATCTACCTTGTGTTTTGAATCAAGGTCTCTAATTGGGCAGGAACTTGCTGAGGAGCATAGAATGATGACTGGCCAACAAGTCCAGGGATTCACTTGTCTCTTCCTCCCTAGTGCTGGGATTACAATGAGACATGATACTTGCATGGGTGCTGGGGCCTGAACTCAGATCTTCATGCTTGCATGGTATGCTTCACTGTCTGAGCCATCTTCTTGTCAGGCTTCTACAGGGGCTGTCTCTGTTCTCAAGCCATGCTATTAAAAAATACTTACTTTAGATGTTGGTAGATGACTGTGTCATTGACTAATTACATGACCTAGAGTTTGTGATTATTCTAATCCCTGGATCCTTAACTGTACCGTGGGGAGAATGCTTATGGATTTGTGAGAAAACTAAACAATCAGTGATAAAAATATAAAAATAGCACTCATGACCTTTTTCTACTTGAGCATACAGGTAGACAGAGGGCCAGAAAGAAATACAATATGTGTGCAATGCACATGTATGTACGTGCGCCCACACACAATCTATGCTTTTTAGTAGGTAGTGTTCTTTTTAAACATATTTATTTATTACTTATGTATTTTGAGACAGGATCTCACTGTAGTAAGAAAAGAGCATATCTTTTCTTTGCCTTCTCTAGTTCTCAGTTCAACTTTGCTTCAGCTTAAACTAAATTTCACTTTTACATCCTGCTAATTTTCCATCTTCTCTCTCTCTCTTTCTGAAACCACACCTTCTTTTAGTTTATCGAGAAACATTCATATGCATATATAAATTTAATAATTTATGAACTCAATTACAGGGTTACATCCCAAGGCATGCTTCATCCAATGACTTGATCATTGTTCACATATCACTGAGTGCACATAAGTAGGCAATATAATCTTATGGGGCCACCATCACTTATGTGGTCAGTCACTAACTGAACTATCATCATCAGACATATGACATTGTATATGCGTGTCTACTTTCATCTAGTTTTAAAACACATTCAGAAGCTTTCCTTTTTCTTTGTATTTTAAGCAAAGTGTTGTCAGACTAAATATGTTCCTTTCATTAATTTTGTAAAGTTTTACTTCAACGGGGCAAAATTCATTCATGTGTAGTCTATGATAGCTCACGTTTACATTGGACAGACTGTATGACCTGCAGAACCTAAATATTACTACCTGAACTTCATCAAAACCCATCATCTCTGTTCCTTTATTCTCCTATATTTGGTTGTTAAATGAAAGAAGGAAAGACAGATGGGAAGGAAGTCCCGCCCTTAGCTGAGGAACTATTTGGTGACTGATAGATGCAGGGAGAAGAATTACTCTTTAATGGTGATGCTGCTGGTAGAGCCGTACTCCAGTTGAGGGCCATACACCAAGGAGAGTAGAGATAATATGAATTGGATTCAGTGACTAGCAAAAAAAAAGAGGAACAAAGTTGGGTGTATGGAATGGGTAAGGTTGGATGCGGGGGGCGAGGGATTTGGAGATGGGGGTGAGTATAATCAAACTATGATGAGTACAATTCTCAAAGAATTAATAGAAATATCAAAAAGTAACCCCCTTGTTTGACACTGCAGGGTTAGCGACTCGGCTGTCTCTATAGGAGTTGCTCAGTTCACACCTCCTCAACCCTGACATGAGAGCAGGAGCTATAAAGTGTTTGGGTACTCATGGGAAACACCTATTATGTTCATGCTGGGTGATCAAGAAAGGATTTCTTAAGAAATTATTTTGAGGAACTCCAAAACGGGTGGTACAGCACTCCAAGTGCCCCATAAAGAACTTTTATCTAGCTTCAACACGGAGGATCTAGTGAGCAGATGAGTTATTAGAGCCCAGATAGAATCACTTTATTAAACCTTAGAAGAACTCTGGCTTTCAATGGCCAGGTCTCACTGAGTCACAATGACCTAGAAGGAGGAAGTCAGAGTAACACATGCCCTCTACCTCTGTTAGCACATTTCTGTTGTCCTGAAATCTTCCACTTTGTCCTGCCATCTACTAAATTCAATGAGAACTAGAGGGCAAGGATCCTTTATTGGACACAATACAAGCCTGTTCTTGTGTTCAGGTTCTTGTTCAGAATTGTCCCACAGAGCTAAGATTATGGAATTATCCCCCGTCTACTGTCTAATATGCTACATGTGGCTGCTGAGTCCTGGAAATGTGAATTTGCCATAGGAACAAAGTCTTTAATTTTATTTCATTTCAATTTAATGTTAAATACCAATATGGCAGTGCCTACCATATTGGAAACATAGCTGTGCGTAGAGTTCCATTTTCCTTCATATATTTACAGTGTATTTTGCTAGATGACTTTTTTTTTTTTTTTGACATGATCCATTCTGGATGTCTGAGATAGTTTCTCCTGCTCCCTTTTGTAGAAATGCTTTCTGAGACCTTATGCCTCTATGAGCACAGCTTCTGGCTTCCTTTTGTGACATCTGCCTAGTTACAGCTTCATATCCCTCTTGAATCTCTTCTACTTCCTTGCACTATGAGTTTGTAGTCAGATGACAGCTTGCAATCTGAAGGAGAAGAACATTCTTGGTGGCTTCAGGAAGGATGAGTTCAGTAAGTTCATGGAATGTTCTAGAAGGTATGTGCTGTTTTAACCAGCAAAGATGTAAGTCTTTGTTTGGGATCTGGGATGGAGTCACACCTCTTACCCTGAAGTGACTTTGGTTTTATGCTGGGGAGATGGATTAGTTGGTAAGCAACTTGCCATGATCTGAGTATTTGTAATTCCAACACTGCAGAGGTGGAGTCAGGAGGATCCCTGGGGCTCACTAACCAGCCAGCCAGGTTGAATCTGTGTGCTCTGTTTGCTCCAGGTTCAGTGAAAGCCCTTGTCTCAAAAAATAATGTGAAGAGGCATAGAAGAAGACATCTGGTGTGGCCTTCTGGCCTCCACGTGCATCCGCACATACACAGAACATACATATATATATTCACATATGAGTTGATTGTGTTTCTTAAAGCACATGTGGCTGTGCATATGTTTTGTAAAGCTGAAGCAGGTCTTTTTAGACTGGCAATGTGGACTCTGCTGACCTCAGAATCTTCCCTTTGTCAGCCTCCTTTGACAGTCACTGTTGCGTCTGAGCTCAGGTCATGATTTTGAATGTGCATAATCTAAGGGCTGACACAGAATTAATACCTATTGCTTGATTTTCACACTGAGACATTAATTACTATTTATTTTACATTTGCATTCACAGGTATCTGTGGAGAAAAATTAGCATACTTTGTTGTTAGGCTATTATTAAAATGACAGTTGGGAAAATATTTGAAAAATATTGTCTTTCTTTCTGTTTCCCTTTTTGGTATTGCCATTATTATTTTTTCCTATCTTCTCTGTAAGTTATATTTGCTGCACAATTTAGAAATTCTGAATAAGCAATGGAGAACATTTTGGAACATGATATTGAAGTCAAAACAAAAACTGTTAGAACCAGGGTTTCCTAGTGGTTTCATGTTTGTGTATAACTAAAGCCAAACTGGTTCAGCCATTCAATGCTGGTGAATCAGAGTGTTACAACCTATGAAAACAATCTTTTGTGCCTTGAACCCCTGTATGTGTGGAGTTTATATGCACCCATTATATTTAGTTGGATACTCTGAGATCTGCTCATGCTTGTGCTGAGATGAAGTAAAAGGAAAATTATTGTCTTTTCTTGCCTCCCAAAGCAGAGTCAGACATCCCATATTCATGGTCATTGGCACCACTGAGCACCTGACTGAGATGAAATGGGTCACTTTATCCTCTTAGTCAAGAAGATGGAATGCACGCTACTGTGTCTGACTCAGCTGGAGAATCATTCAGACTTTTTATATAGGTCGTCATAGTTACATCCTTGGTTTTCTTATCTCCTTCATTTGGTCAGAGATCAGTGAGATATAACTCTGCTCTCACGCTGGATCTGCAGAATCCTGGTGTCTGAACAGGTGTGTGTGTGTGTGTGTGTGTGTGTGTGTGTGTGTGTGTGTGTGTGCGCGTTGAGTGGCTTCCTGGCTTCTGTGTGTCCATGAACTTGGTTATAAAGGCAGTCTTTCTGGAAAAGGAGGAGCTTCCTTTGTCATTAATATCAGTAAACATCTGTATTTATCACAATCTGTTCTATTAGTATAAGGAGTCCTTGGTTCTTTGGAGGGATTCATACTCTGGGCAAGTTGGTTGATTATATAGAGTGCTTGATTGATGGACTCATTCATTCAATGACCATTTATTAGACCTTCTATGTGTAAGTCCCCAAGTCAGGCATTTGGAGCCGAACAAGAGAAGCTCCCAGTTCTTGAAATCACTGGATTCTTTCTATGGTGTTTAAGAATTGTGGGTTGAGTTTATTGCTTTCAGAATTGAGGACATTTGCCTTCCTACCTCCCAAGAGGTTCAAATTGGGCTTCTGGATTTTGAATCTGCATTTTGTACAACCTACAGATTGGTTAAGAAAAGTCTGAAAAATGTGAAGCAGGGAACAATCACAGACATAGACACAGACACACATACAGATATACACAGTCACACAACACACATACATGAGACACACACAGACACACACACACTCATGAACACAGACATAGACACACAGATAGGCACACAGACACAATCACACAACACACAGAGACATACAGAGAATTAACCCCAGCAAGCTATCTTCTCTCCTTAATGTGTATCCTGTGGCCCATATATGCACATGCATATATCCCATACATAAAATAAATAAATGTATAAAAATTAAAATAAAACAAAGCAGCTTTAACAGTGACTATTGATTGAATCTTTACTTTGGAACAAATCTGTACAAAGTGTTTTTATGCTTTATCTCATTTAATATTTGTGGAAAGTTCTAGAAATACTCCTTTTTCCAGTTGATATGATGGGGACTTAGATACTTCTTACATACTTAGGAACGATGACATTTCTAATTTTCAAAATGCTCATTGATTTTTGGCTGTGTATGCCATTGTTTCCTTACAGCTGATATCTGAAAGAGGGCTGTCCGTGTAACACTGGGCTCCTTCCCGGGCAATGCTGTTTTCTGGCCTTTTTTATATCTCAACCACCCTCATTATCACAATACCCAAGGTTTTCAGTGTTCTACAGATGCCCAGTCCCCTGCTGCCTGCTTTTCTGGAATAGCCTTCCTGTTGATGTACAGGGAGTGAATCTGACCTCTAGGGACCAGTCCCTTCTCAGTCACCAATGTCTCCTGATGTGTCTTTGGGCAGCAACATGTAAAGGGCAATAAGATCAGGTTGTGGTGACGATGTGACAAGGTGTCAGCACCTATGGTCATACCTGGATTGTGACAAGCACCTGGGCAAACGTTCCTAGTGACCCCTGGCTGGTGACTGACAAACAGCATCAGTCATCAGAATGGCAGGTCAAAACAAGGAGGAAATGTTAAAGTCAGCTATAAGAAAGGCCCTCAGGGTATCCTGCCACCTGGGGCCCCAGGGACCCTGTCAGAGGGGAAACTTTCATAGGCAGAGACAGTGAAAAGCAAGGTTGTCCTTACAGAGTAAGAGCTGAGGAAATGCTAACCGCTGTCCTGCCCTCCTGGGGCCAAGACCTCTCAGGACACTGTGAGATTTGTAGGCAGTATGTGTCTAACTTTTGAAGGTCCAGTCCTACGTTATCAAAAGTGTTTTACAATATCCTCACACCACTAATTATATGCATCATGTAAAGGTACACTCGATGGCCATTATCTGCACTTTTTTGCTGATATTTAACGGTCACATTTATTTCTACTCTACATTTGTTTTCTAAAACTCTATTGAACTCATATATTTAAAAGACACAATACTTTTGGAGGATCTTCAACAAGCCTTAAGTACTGGGTCTGTGGTGCCACATGGGTAAAAGGCACTGCCTCCTCATGAGCCATCAAGGAAAAGGTCTGTAGCTGATATTGATATCTCTGTAACAATTTACAGCATTCTCTGCTTAGCATCACCTGCCCCCTCTTCTCTGGGCTTCAGGGGTATTAGACTCCTTGGCTGTCAAATATCCCTTGCTCCACTAGAATATGAGCTGGGATTCCTTCTTAGGTTTGTATCCACAAGGGCTCATCAATCATGAGAAGCTCAGTCAGTTCTCAACAGACGCTCATTACATATAAGAGATCGTAAATACTTCAAGGTCTTCAAGATGTCCCTAGACTAGAGATACTTGAGGTACAAATTCTTGGGCTTCCAACATCCATCTAAAGAGTCAGAAACGTTTACTTCCAGACAAACCTGACATACTCTGAAGAGAGCCTCCACTCCAGAGTAGAACATTTTGTACCACAAATATGCTAAGAGCTTCTTTAAAATGAGGATTCTGAATCAGTGGGTCTTCAGCAGGACCTAAGATTCCCCATTTCTAACAAACTTCCACAGGATGCCAGTGCTCATGGACCACACTTCAAGTAGCAAGACACTAGGGTACCCCAGCTTATTCATCACTGAGCAGAAAGAAAGAAACGGTAAATGATATCTGTTCCACGATTCTCAGCTTTTTTGTGTGTCACATGAGGAGAATAATACTTTATGAAGTTGTCATGGATAAATGAAACACTATATGCAAAGTACAGTACTTAGAGCATAACAGATGGCTGGTTTCCCTCACCTCTCACCCTCTCTGTAAGACTCATGAAGTTTTCTTCTCTCTAATTCAAGTGTGAAGTCTCTTAATTCTAAGGTAGCCAGTGAAAATGATACCTGAATAAAATTAATTAATGACACAAGTGTTTAATACGTTCTTTGTCTTTTCTTGTCTCCAGTCAGGATTTGTAAAAACAAATAAGGGGTGGGATGGATTTTCAAGAGGTAAGAGTTGGAGATGGCAGGAAAAGTTCCTTTAAGTGGATGTTTGTGTTTGGAAGCCGACAGGCATTTACTTAGTACTTGTTGCCTGCTACTGTGCCTGGCATTTTGGTCTAGCCCTATGAGGGAGGGATGGAATGTGTCCACCTCTGGACCACTTGGTTATTTATCATCTCCCAAGTCTCAGTCCCTCATTTGGACTGGTTGGGGACCGTGCAGGAAAGAGAGACCTAAGCGTGGGGGGTGAAAGTCCGGGTGAAATTAATCTTCTGCCTCCCCTGTCTGGAATGTCAATAATGTGCTGAGGACAGTGAGGCACAGCTGGTTATGCTCTCCTCATCTGGGTTCAGAGTCTCTGCGCTTGCTTCCTCTTAAGTCAAGGGTCTTCTAGGTGCTCAGTACTAAGACATCTTGTTTCTTAGATGCCACTTCCTTTTAGAGAATCAATTTTCTTTTGTCCCCCATCTGCCAGGAAGAGATCTGATGTACCTGCTTCTAGAATTTCCCTCACGAAGGATCATCTCACATGCTATTGGCTGGATCAGCAGCCAACTGTGACAGAGTCCAGCTGCGTCAGTCTGGAGGCCAGGAACATGGACACTCACTCACAGTTTAGTCTCACATCACTGGCTATCTTGTGCCAACCTGGACCCCTCACAGTCTACTGTTGTCCAGACAGATGGATCTGAGTTTGTCATGTACCTGACGCTCTTCATCTATATTCCATGTTCATTCACATTTACCTCAATTCCACCAGTGTTGTGCTCATATGATCTACGGGCAGAAAAGGAGCCCTGCTGTGTTCCAGAGAGACATTCTTATTTTATGGGTGAGGTAACAGTGGTGTGTAGAGTCTGGTGACTCCCTGAGAGAGATCACAGTTAGGTGGCCAGTACAGAGCTAGGGCAAACAGTTAGGCCTGTGTTTTATCAGCTTCAACATTAGCTCCAACATTTGGAAAACTCTGTTCACTTTATTTTCTTTGAAATAAGTAATGACAAATGCCTACAGATGATTTCCCCATTGACACGAGACAGAAAAATACACAGCATATGAGATGTCGCTCACTGTGAGGAAGAATGTTCTAATGCATTGTTTAAGGTATGTCAGTGTGGACAGTCTGGCAAGAGATAAGCTCATGAAAATAATGGGCCTCTCCTAGGATGGTGAGAACCATAGATGGGATGGCAAGTTGGGGGTGAAGAGGGTTTTCCCCTTTAATTTGGTTTTTATTATTGCCTATAACTGAGATGGTGATGGTTTCTTCAGATTTATTGTCCTTAAGTATCACAGTCAAGA
>PVIH01018172.1:0-39400 GCA_004025045.1 Sigmodon hispidus | reverse complement strand
ATGAACCACTACACACACACACACACACACACACACACACACACACACACACACACACACACAGCATCATCTGTCTTTTTTTAAAGGACAATTTCTCTAGCTTTTAAAGATGGTACTAATATACAGTAATGATTCCAAGACAATTTCTATAAGACTGTCTCTTCATACAATTCTTAGTTTGTAACCACTATACAGAGGAATGGCAAAATCTTACTACAATTAAAATGTTTATTTCCTTTAATGTTTTTTTACTTTGAAAAGGTATATTATTTTTAATCTCAGCACTGGGAAGGCAGAGGAAGGTGAATCTCTGAGTTTGAGGCCAGCCTAGTCTACAGAGGGAGTTCCAGGATGGCCAGGGCTACACATAGAAACCCTGTCTCAAAAAAAAAAAAAAAGACATTTCAACCCTAATATGTTCATGCCTCTAATCCCAGCACTCATGAGGTAGAGGTAGGATGATCTCTAAGAGTCAAAGCTATCCTGTTCTACATATTGAACTCCCAGGTAGCCAGGACTACATTGAGAGACTCTGTCTGAAAAAAAGAGGTTGGACAAGAGAGATAACGTAGTGGTTAAGAGCACTGGCTGCTCTTCCAGAGGACCAGAGTTTGATTCTCAGAACTTACATGTTGGCTCACAACTATTGGTAACTATAGTTCCAGTGTATCCAAGGGCACCAGTCATCCATGTGGTGGTACACAGTACAGACAAACCACCCAAACACATGAAAGAAATAAATAAGAGAAAATTAAAATAAAATAAGTCTAAAAAGCCACAAAGTGTCTCAAGCTTGCAAAGGGTTATTTCTATAATATGAAATTTTTATTTATCTTTATCTTATAATTTTATTAGGTTGACACACAAAACAATTATTTATAGGTTAAGTGGCTGAAAGTTATCATTATATATAGTTTTTAGTTTTATAGTTTATTTTCCTGGTTATTCTTTAGTCAGAGTTTATGAATAAACAAAATGATACTGGCTTTCAATTTTACCTCCTTTCCCCAAAAAGTTGATAATATATAAACTGATTTTTCTATGACAAATTATATATTTATATCTATCCTGAGAGAAAGACAAAATCTTGTCAGAATTTAAATATCACAAAATGAGATAGTGTGGCATGAATACATTGCTTCTTAATTGTCATAAAATATTTAAGAGACAAAGTTTACCAACAACTCTTTTGATGTATACTTTCATTGGTACTCAATATATTCAAACAGTATCATTGTCTTTCCATTTTCCAAAACTAACTCTTGTTCACATTCAACAATAACTTCCCAGTGTATCTCCTACCTCCAACTTCTTTTTTAAAAATTAATTAGTTAATTAATTTTTATGAATAAAGTCATTTTTTATCCATGTATCCCCTTGTTTAGACTCCCTTCCTCCTCCAGCCCTTCCCAATCACTCACTCTTCTCCCCCTCACTTTATCTCCTTCCCAGCAAGGGCAGGAGGTCCCAAGGTTCAATGTACCAAGGTGGCTTAGTTCAGCATCCACTCCAGGCAGATCCACTCTCCTCATCCTAACATCAAGACTGGGTCGTGTGTTCCTCTCTCGGAGGGAATGGGCTCCAAGGTGCCGGTCCAAGGTGTTTCAGACCCCAAGCTGTACAGTGGTTGTGGTTTTCAGCTTGGACATGCTTAGCTTTTAGCTTAAAGTCCACTAATGAGTGAGTACATCCCCTGCTTATCTTTCTGCATCTGTGATACCTTGCTCAGGAGGATATTCTTCAAATCCATCCATTTGCCTGCAAATTTTAGGATGTCATTTTTTCTTATTGCTGAGTAGTACTCCATTGTGTAGATGTAACAGTTTGTTGATCTATTCTTCAGTTGAGAAACATCTAGGTTGTTTCCAGGTTCTTGCTATTATGAATGCTGCTGCTATGAGCATAGTTGAGCTAATGCCTGTGAAGTGTGAATGTACATCTTTACGGTATATGCCCAGTAGTGGTATTGCTGGATCTTTAAGGAGATTGATTCCCAGTTTTCTGAGAAATCACCTTATTGCATTCCAGAGTGGCTGAACAAGTTTACATTCTCACCAACAATGGAAGAGTTTTCCCCTTGCTCTGAAACCTCTCAAGCATAGGCTGTCATCTGTATTTTTAATCTTGGCCACTCTGACAGGTGTAAGGTGGTATCTCAAAGTTGTTTTGATTGGCATTTCTCTGATGGCTAAAGTTGAACCTTTTTTTCAAGTGTCTTTCAGCCATTTGTAATTCTTCTGCTGGGAATTCCCTTTTTAGTTCTGAACCCCATTTTTTGATTGGGTTATTCAAAGTTTTGGGCTCTAGTTTCTTGAGTTTTCTATATATTTTAGAGATCAGCTCTCGGTCACTTGTAGGGCTTGTGAAAATCTTCTCCCATTCTGTAGCCTGTTGTTTTGTCTTATGAACTTTAACTTGGCTTTACAGAAGCTTCTCAGTTTCAGGAGGTCCCACTTATTGTTATTCTTAGTGTCTGTGCTGCTTGTGTTATATTTAGGAAGTGGTCGCCTGTGTCAATTCGTTGGAGGGAATTTCCCACTTTCTTTTCTATCAGATTCAGTGTGGCTGGGTTTATGTTGAGGTCTTTGATCCACTTGGATTTGAGTTTTGTGCAAGGTGACAAGTTTGGAACTATTTGCAGCTTTCTACACACTACCAACCAGCTATGCCAACACCATTTGGTAAAGATACTATCTTTTTTCCATTGAATATTTTGGGCCTCTTTGTCAAATATCAGGTGTTCACAGGTTTTTAGGTTAATGTCTGGGTCTTGAATTCGATACCATTGATCCACAAGTCTGTTTTTATGCCAGTACCAGGCTGTTTTTATTACTGTAGCTCTATAGTATATCTTGAAGTCGGGGATGGTGATGCTTCCTGAGGTTCTCTTGTTGAGTAAAACTGTTTTGGTAATCCTGGCTTTCCTGTTATTCCAAATGAAATTTAGTATTGTTCTTTCAAGGGCTGTAAAAAATTGTGTTGGGATTTTGATGGGAAGCGCATTGAATCTGTAGCCTGCTTTTGGTAGAATTGCCATTTTTACTATGTTGATCCTACCTATCCAGGAACATGGGAGATCTTTCCATTTTCTGATATCCTTTTCAATTTCTTTCTGGAGTGATTTAAAGTTTTTGTCAAACAGATCTGTTACTTCTTTGGTTATCATTAATCCAAGGTATTTAATGCTATTTACAGCTCTTATAAAGGGTGATGTTTCCCTTATTTCTTTTTCAGTCCTTTTATCTTTAGTGTATAGGAGAGCTACTGATTTTTTTTTAATCAATCGTGTATCCTGCTACATTGCTGAAGGTGTTTATCAGCTGTAGAAGTTCCCTGGTAGAATTTTGTGGGTCACTTATGTATACAATCATATCATCTGCAAATAGAGATAGTTTCACTTCTACTTTTCCAGTTTGTATCCCCTTAATCTCCTGTGTTCTCTTATTGCTTTAGCTAAAACTTCGATAACTATATTGAATAGACAAAAGGAGAGAGGACATCCTTGTCTAGTTCCTGATTTTAGTGGGATTGCTTTGAGTTTCTCTCCATTTAGTTTGATGTTGGCTACTGGCTTCTTGTAAATCGCCTTTATTATACTTAGGAATTTTCCCTGTATCTCTGATCTCTACAAGACTTATCATAAAGGAGTGCTTTGTCAAAGGCTTTTTCAGCATCTAAGGATATGCTCATGTGTTTTTTTTTTCCTTCAGTTTGTTTATATGATGGATGACATTTACGGTTTTTTGCATGTTGAACCATCCCTGCATTTCGGGGATGAAGCCTACTTGATCGTGGTGATGACACTTTTTATATGTTGTTATATACAGTTTGCTAGAATTTTGTTGAGAATTTTAGCATCAGTATTCATGAGGAAATTGGTCTGTAATTCTCCTTTGTTATTGCGTCTTTGAGTGGCTTGAGTATTAGGGTAATTGTGGCCTCATAAAAAGAGTTTGGCAATATCCCTTCAGTTTCCACTGTGTGAAACAGTTTGAAGAGTATTGGTAATAGCTCTTCTTTGAATATCTGGTAGAACTCTGCACTGAAACCATCTGGACCTGGGCTTTTTTTTACTTGGGAGGCTTTTAATGACAGCTTCAATTTCCTTTAGGGTTATGTGTCTGTTTAGGTATTTAACCTGATCCTGATTTAATTTTGGTAAATAGTACCTGTCCAAGAAGCTGTCCATTTCTTCTAGGTTATTCATTTTTGTGGAGTATAGATTTTCAAAGAATGACCTGATAATTCTCTGGATTTCCTGGGGGTCTGTTGTTATATCCCCCTTTTCATTTCTGATTCTGTTAATTTGAATACTCTGTGTCTTTTGGTTAGTTTGGATAAGGGTTTGTCTATCTTGTTGACTTTCTCAAAGAACTAACTGTTTGATTCATTGATTCTTTATAATTTTTTGTTTCAATTGTATTGATTTTAGCTCTAAGTTTGATTATTTCCTGCTGTCTACTCCTTCTAGGTGAGTTTGCTTCTAGGTGAGCTGTGCTGTTAGTTCTCTAGTGTGGGATTTCTCTAGGTTTTTCATATAGGCATCTAGTGCTATGAAATTTCCTCTTAACACTGCTTTCATTGTGTCCCATAAGTCTGGGTATGTTGTGGATTCATTTTCGTTAAATTCTAGAAAGTCTTTGATTTTTTTCTTAACTTCTTCCCTGACCCAGAGGCAGTTCTCTGTAGAGATGTTCAGTTTCCATGAGTTTCTAGGCTTTCAGTGATTTTTGTTGTTGTTGAATTCTAACTTTAGGCCATGATGGTCTGATATGATACAAGGGGCTATTCCCATTTTTTTTGTATCTATTGATATTTGCTTTATGACCTATTATGTGGTCAGTTTTCAAGAAAGTTCCATGTGGTGCTGAGAAATATGTATATTTCTTTGTGTTTGGGTGGAAGCTTCTATAAATTATCTATTAAATCCACTGCATCATAACCTCTGTTAGACACCTTATTTCTCGGTTGAGTCTCTGTCTGATTGACCTATCCAAGGGTGAGAGTGGGGTGTTGAATTCTCCCACTATTAGGGTATGAAAGTTGATGTGGGATTTGAGTTTTAGTAGTGTTTCTTTTACATAGATAGGTGCCCTTATATTAGGGGCATAAATATTCAGAATTGAAATCTCATCTTGATCAATTTTCCCTGAGATGAATAAGTAATGTCCATCCTGGTCTCCTTCAACTGATTTTAGTTTGAAGTCTAATTTGTTAGATATTAGGATGGCAACAACACCAGATTATTTCTTAGGGCCTGTGTCTTTAAGGTTGAGGTGTGTTTCTTGTATGCAGCAGAATGATGGCTTCTGTTTTGGTATCCATCTTGTTATTGTGTGTCTTTTTATAGGTGAATTGAGTCCATTGGTATTAAGGGATATTAGTAATCACTGATTGATATTTCCTGTTATTTTTGGTGGTAACTTGTATGTATTTCCTTCCTATGGGGTTCTTTTCTGTGAGATTATTGATTGTTTGTGGTTTCATGTGTGTATCTGGGATCTTTAGGTTGTAGTTTTCCCTCTAATGCTTTCTGAAGGGCCAGATTTGTAGATAGGTATTGTTTAAGTCTGACTTTGTAATGAAATATCTTGCTTACTCCATCTGTGGTGATGCTAGTTTTGCTGGGTATAGTAGTCTAGGTTGGCAGCCATGCTCTTTTACTGTCTGTATAACTTCTGTCCAAGGCCTTCTTGCTTTCATTCTTTTCACTGAATAGTTAGGTGTTATTCTGATGGGTCTGCCTTTATAGGTAAGTTGGCCCTTTTCTTTTGTGGCTCTTAAAATTTTTTCTTTGTTCTGTATGTTTTGTGGCTTAATTATTATGTGGCAAGTGGTTCTTTTTCTGGGGGTGGGTTAAATCTATTTGGTGTTCTGTAAGCTTCTTCTATCTTTATAGGCATTTCTTTTTTTAGGTTGGGAAAGCTTTCTTCTATCATTTTATTGAACACATTATTTGTGCCTTTTAGCTGATATTCTTCTCCTTCTTCTATTCCTATTATTCTTAAGTTAGATCTTTTCATGGTGTCCCAAATTTCCTGAACATTTTGTGTTATAGTTTTTTTGGTTTTCATGTGTTCTTTGACTGATGAATCTATTTCCACTATTGAGTCTTCCACTCCAGAAATTCTCTCTTCCATCTCTTGGATTCTGTTGGTTATGCTTGTATCTGTAGTTCCAGCTCTTTTCTTCAGATTTTTCTATTTCTACCTTTACCTTATTTTGATCCTTTTTTATTGCTTCTAATTCACTTTTTAGTTCCTGAAATGTTTCTTTCATGTTTTGGTTTTTCTTCAAGGTTTTGTTCATCTCTTTCAGTTTTCATTTGCATTTTCTTCTATTTTTTAGGGGAATTTTTCATATCCTCTTTGAAGGCTTCAATAATCTTCATAAAGGTGTTTTTGTTGATGTTTCCTTCTGTCTCTTCTTCATTACTCTGTTCAGGTCTTGTAATTGTAGAATCAGCAGTTTCTTCTGGTGTTGCTTTGTTGTTTTTTTATATTGTTTTATGTATTCTTGCACTGATATCTGCCCATGGCTTTGGTTATTCACACTTGGTCAGCTCCTAGTCAGTTGTGGCTAGAGGGCTTTTTTGTCTTCTGGACAGGTGGGGGGGGGCAGAGTCCTAATTCCTTGTCTGATGATGCAGATCACCTGGAGACGGGGCCCAGGCAGACAAGCTAGAGGTTCCTAGAAGAGGCCCCTCCCAGCTCCTACCTCCAATATCTAATAACTATTATTCTCTTTTCTGACTTTATTAATTTGATTACTCTAAGGACTTCAAGTTAGTGGGATAACATAGAATTTATCTCTTTGTGACTATTACACTCAATATAATGTCTTCAAGGTTTACTCATATTGAGGCATGTGAGAATTTCCTTCTCTTTTCATAAATACTATGGTGTCGCGTGCCACCTCGCCAGCAAGGAACACACAACACCGGATGCTTCTCTTTGCAGTTTATTCGGGCCTTTAATTATCTTCTTGTCTCTCACTCACTCACTCACTCTCACTCTCAGACATATGACGAACAACGAACGACCCCGGCGGGGGGGGGGGGGGGAGTCCACTCGTGGCTAAATACCCTCTGGGCCTCCAATCCCGGTAAGCCACGTGGACATTGCCCATAGGTCCCGAGGCGCCGGAAGCAAGCCAACATCCTTGCCTATAGCCAATAAGGAGTTGTTTACTCCCGAGAGCACTCACCATCCCATCAGGAAGGTGGAAGGCGGAAACCAGTGCCACCTTTAGGGCATGGTACAACGCAGCTCCCTACACTATGGAATTAAAGATATAATGTTAAGAGAATAAAGCAGGCACCAAAAGACAAATACTGTATTTTTCACATATATCGAAACTAAAAGAGTTGATCTCATAGAAATAAAGAGTAGAATAATAGTCATTAGTAGTTAGCAAGAGTAGGGGAAGGCATAAAAAATAGTATTTCCACTTTATACTATACACGTAAGTTGTGAATAGAAAATTAACAGATGTGTAAATGGAAAGGTTATTCTGATAAGGCCCAAGATAGAATAAGGACCATTAGTAACAGTAAAGAAAAGATGTTACCTGTTATCTATCAAATGGCAAAGAACCTAGCTCAAAGAATTATGGCAAAAAACTGTGTTTTAGTGTTTGGTGGAAGGAAGAACTTGTTAGTGATGAAATTGTATATTATCTAATTTCTGTGAAGAGTGGAGGAGGCCCCAGGTGAATGTGTAAGTAGATGACAAGTCCTGAGTTAATGAGAATTGTTAACATAAGCACAGTCATGTCAAGGACCTCAGTGATTCCAATAAATACAAAGTCTTCCTCAGGTGAGGCTCAAAGGGATGGTAAAACCTCCCTCTGGTGATCTGAGTGTAAATGCTGACAGTGTTAACAGAATTTATCAACCACAGTTTACTCCTCCAGAATGACTGCACCAAGAGACTGTTCCCCAACAGTGACCTCTGACTGCGATTAGCTAAACCTGCCTACTTGTTCAGCTGTATACAATAAACCCATTCCTTGATACAGATGCATGAAATAAACATTCTGAGTTTCCAGATTGCTGCTGCAGTTGCTACCCTCCATCAGAAAAAGCACAGCTCACTTTATCCTTCCCAGCTTTTTTGTATGTGTGTCTGTTTTTTTATTCAATCCTTCAATAAGAAAGATTGTAAGAATCAGATGACCAGGAAGTTGCCTGTCCTTAACCACCCCAGTTAAGCCAGTCCCTGAAGTTGTGAAGAACAAAGTAGATTCCTAATCAAAATATTGAAGATGTGGTTTGGTTCTTCTTCATTGTTTAAAGTAAAATGCAAAAAGTAACTGTAACTTAAAGATTAATTCTTTCTTAAAAATATATATTTTAAATTATGTGTTTATGGGTATATCTGTGTTGGTATGTGTTACCTGCAGGGGCCCATGGAGTCCAGAAGAGGGTGCTGGATTGGAGTTGGAGTTACATGTGATTGTGAGCTGCCTGACATAGAGGTGCTGGGAACTGAACTTGGATCCTCTGGGAGAGCAGTATAAACTCTTAAACACTGAGCCAATCCATTATTTCCAGTGCCTAAAGATAAATTCTTATCCTGTACATATGATATAGGATATGTATATATACATACATGCACACACACACATAAAATATGTTTAAAAGACACTATCAAGGGTGTCACAAAAATTACTGATTTTAAGGTTAATATGTTTATGGACTTCAACAAAAGCCAAAATAGAGAAGGAATTTATTTGTAAGCAGAAATACTTACACCTGGGATTAAATATAACAGAAAAGGGAAGGCAATAAATGAAGTATGTAGTTTGAATGAAATTATGCAACTTGGAGTGATAATGCTTCCCCCCAAGAGCCATAGACTAACAAAACCCCTAATATTAGGCTTGAGAAACCTCCTTTCAAGTTATCGCTTGAGGGAGCTCAAGAGACACCACCCCCAAACACTACAGGCTATTCCTGTTGTTCTTGGTTGCCTCCTAGAAGCTGAAGGTAAGTCCGTCTCTCTCTCTGTCTCTCTCTGACTCTCTGTCTCTGTCTCTCTGTCTGTCTGTCTGTCTCTCTCTCTGTGTCTCTGTGTCTCTGTCTCTGTCTCTGTCTCTGTCTCTCTCTCACACACACACACACAGAGATATGACTCAAGGGAATTGAGCTGGATGTAACACAAAATCCTCCTCCTTAAAGATTAGCTTTCATAGTACTGGAAAATGCTCTGTGAACTCCCAGAAAAGAAGCAATCAAGGTCCTATCCAGCTATGATACTGTGAACTACAACAATGACCAGCGCATTAAGATATCTCTAAAGATGTAACAGTGGCACTTACATTTTGGTGGTAACCATGGCTGTCTAATAGGACTTCAGGCCCACTCAACAGCAGAGTTGCTTGGTACTAGAAACACCAGCCAACTGCCCATAGTTATTGAGGTACTAGGTCTTAGAGGAGAATTTACTACTGCCACTTTCTTAAGCCTGTAAAATTCTCAACTGCATTCTAAATAATTCTCCTTATGCCCACAGATAAGTGTAGTGTTCACCCCTCATCAAAGGAGTTTCTTTTTGAGCAGACAGAAACTATCACAGAAAGCTCCAGCTGGCCAAAATACAGAGAATAAGACCACAGAGAATCCAGCTTCAATTGGTACATCTACAGCACAATCCCTACACCTAAGGCTCAGGGATCATCTCAGAAGAGGAGGTAAGAAAGATTGTAAGAATCAGATGACCAGGAAGTTGCCTGTGAGATTGTGTCTTCTATATATGGCAGTGGAAGCTGTACCCATGAAATATTAACAATATGACTGCCTAAAAAAAGACTTGAACAATTACAATATTAGTTGACATGCCAACGTAGTTGGGGGAAATCACACCAGGCCTCTCTGTTAGATGAAGAGCTATAGACAATTAATGACCGCTGAGAGAGGGAAAACTTGTCTTCCCTAGAGACGAGCCTTGTTTGATTATTCAATTCTAAGTGGTTAGCCCTAAAAGCATATTCATACAAGCAACACTAAATGGATCCAACAAATAATAACAATAATAAAGAAAAAGAGGCCACAAGGCTATAAATTTTAAAGAGAGACAGAGTGTTTCTCTGTGTAGTCCTGGCTATCCTGGAACTCCCTCTATAGACCAGAGATCTGCCTGGCTCTTAAAGGCATGTGCCACCACCACCTGTCTACCCATGGCTTTCTTAACACATATACTTGGCTGAAGTAAATTATTAATGCATTAAAAATTAATTTGGGGCAGGAGATATGAAACAGTGGTTATGAGCACTTGTTACTCTTGCAAAGACTGGGGTCAGTTCTCAGCATCCACATGTGGTTGTGAACTTCAGTTTCAATGGGTCCAATGCCTTCCGACCTCCACAGGGTACTTCTGACTTCCTTGAGTACCTACTAGTCATACACTTGGTACACCTACATACATGTAGAAAATATTTAACCATATAAAATAAAATAAATCTTAAAAAATTAAACTTAAAATAAATAGTTTAGAACTGGCCTTTATTCTACTAGCTAGTCAATTTACTACTTATTTTTCCTACTACAAACCACATGTGGGCCTACATACTGATGAGCTGAGGTATGTCAACTGAAAACACTCGAGGCTGGCTTACTTTATGGTAACTGATAGAGAATGCCAGAGTGATCTTTAGAAGCCAAAGACACAAAACTTAACCTTTACAAGGAGCATTTAATTGTAAGGAAGAAAGTTTCTTTGCTTTGAGTCAGATGAAGACTATTAAACCTAAAAACAGATTAGCAAGTACACTGAAGATAAGAAATTAGACTGACAAATTATTTTTAAATGGGAACTACTAGGTTTTTCTTTTCTTTAACGTCATATTTGTGCAAGTATCTTTTTCATGTAAATTGAATTTGTGGTCATATTAACAAGTTATTACTGATAACTTTAACAACTATCGGATGCTCTTCATTTCTGTTTCCTTTAGCACACACTAGTTGTAGAAGACGATAGCTCACACGTGCTGTAACTTTCTTGGGTCATCTCCTCCCTTTTGCCCCTGCTCCACCCTCCTGTTCTCAAACACTCTTCCTTCCACTTTAACATTTTATTTTTTAAAGTCCAGATACCACATATACAGAACATGAGATAGTCTTTCTGTGTCTAGCTTATTTAAAGATTTCCAGCTCATGCATTTTTTTATAAGTAACATAATTTTATTCTTTGTGGCTGAATAAAATTCCCTTTAGTTGGTTAGTGACTTTATAATTAGCATGCTTATTATATCCATTATATATATCATTCAGAATGACTCATTATTTGATTGACTTCAGATGATATAAACACGTAAATGGCTAGAACTTTCCAGACAGAGGTTCCCTATGTCCCATGGGCTAGCCTCAAACTACCTATTTAGTTAAACATGACCTTGAACTTCAGATCATTCCACCGCTATTTCCCAAGTGCTTCAATTATAGGTATAGACCACCAATACCTGGTTTGTGCAGTATGAGGGAATCAAACTCAGGATTTTAAGCATGCTAGGCTAGCACTCTATCAACTGAGCTACATCTCTAGTTCCCAAGACATTCAGTGAAAACTGAGCACAAACTAGCCTTCCATATCACTGTAAAAACAATCAGCCATTTGAAATCTTTCTGAATTAGTAACTGGATTCTTAAAGCAGTTCCAGTTATTCATTTTTAAAATAGCCATTTTCTAGTTTTAAAAAATAATTTTAAATTAAAAATTTTTCAGTTGTGTATGGATTTTGTTTGCATGTATGTCTGTGCACTATGTGAGTGGTTGGTGCTCTCAGAGGCCAGAAAAAGATGTTGGATGCCCTGGGACTGGAGTTACAGACATCAAGTGGTTCTGGGAACTGAATCTGGGTCTTATGCAATAGTAGTCAATGCTCTTAACCATGGAGTCCTCTCTCATGCCCCATCTAGATTTAAAAAAATTAAATAATAAAATATTTATTTGTTGGTGTGTGTATGTGTATGTGTGTGCCTGCCCACAGAGGACAGCCAAAGGCCTTAGATGCCCTGGAACTAAAATTACAGGTAGCTGTGAGCTGCCCTATAAGTGCTAGAACTTGATCTTGGGTCCTCTGAAGAGCAACAAGCACTCTTAACTGCTGAGCTATCTCTCCAGCCCTGTTTGATTGCTTTTGAGACAGAGTCTAAGTAGCCCAGGCTGGCCTCAAATCCACTGTCCTCTTTCAGCCTCCTGAGTGCTGAGATTTACAGATAGGAGTCACTACAAAATAGCAGTTCCCTTTTTTGAGTATCAAGGGAACATCTTATAAAACCAGAACAAACTAATTCAGCAAGGCTCAAAGATTTAGAGAAAAGATATAACTATATAAACACCATAAGACAAACAAACATACCTTCTCGGCTGGGACCGGCACTCCTCCTCCCCACTGTCAGCCTCCTATATAAACAGAAATTAAAAAAATTAAAGTTAAAATGGTCTCAGAACTAAAGGAATTTAACTAAGCCTTTTATGCACATAGGCCATTCATGTTGATCTGCATTTAAATTAAATTAATTTTTTTTAAATTTATGAAGAGACTCACAACTGTGGTGATATATTGTATATCTAATAAAAATAGTCTGAAATATCAGAGGACAGAGCCATCTCTTGAGCATTTTTTGTTGTTGTTTTTGTTTTGTTTTGTTTTTGAGACAGTTTTCTGTGTGACAGCCCTGGCTGTCCTGGCACTTGCTTTGTAGACTAGGCTGGCCTCAAGCTCACAGAGATCTGCCCGCCTCTGCCTCCCAAGTGCTGGGACTAAAGGTATGTGGCAATATTGCCTGGCTCTTAGACTTTGAACTCACAGTAATCTAGATAGGATCCAGAATGATGGAATTAAAGGCCTGGGTCACCACTCCCAGACCTTCATGGCTTGGCTGTGGATGATTCTGTCCTCTGATATTCTAATTTTATTAAATATACAATTTATTAACACAGATAACACTGAAATTTATTGTTGGAAGAAATATCACTAACAGTTTACAAACTTCACTGAAAACAAAGTGCTAATCATTAAAATAATTAACATCTGACTACCATATAATCTGTATTGTTATGCTACTTTAAAATTAGTACTCATCATATCACCATCAAGAAACATTATCAAAAATAACCTATGATTCTGATCCACAAAGAGCAACCTAAACAATGAGCAAACTTTCTGAGTGCCTATGGAAAATTGCCAGTGGAATCAATATGATAGCTACAAAATTACTGAGCACTTACAATATTCTGGCACTGTGTACGACACATTATGTACATTATCTTGTTGTTGTTGTTGCTGTTTTGTTTAGGTTTTGATTTTAGAGGCAAATTTTCTCTGTGTAGCCCTGGCTATCCTGGAACTCATTCTTACACCAGGATGGCCTCAAAACTCAGAGATCAAACTGCCCCTGTCAGTTAGATCTGGGATTAAAGGTGCGCACCACCATGCCTGGCTTTACAGATTTCTTAGAGGGATGAAGAACACTATGGAATCAAGGCCTTCTCGATACAGCAGTGCAGGCTCACATGTGAACTCACAGAGAATGTGGCAACATGCACAGGGTCTGCTGGGGTCTACACCAGATGGGATCCTAGAGCTGAAGGGAGACATGGACTATGCCTCCATCCCTAACCCAGAAACTATCTCCAATTGATAGCCACTTGGAAATAAAAATTAATTTTCTCTAAAGGAGTCTCACTGGGAAAACAAATCACTCTTACTGATAGTAGACCCCATCCCTAACAGCAGATGATCAACACAAAACAAACTCATGTGAATCTTTGGAGTTTTTTGTCTCTCTGGTATTTATTATAGCTTCTGGTTTTAGTTATCTATGGGATTCTTGTGTGTGTGACTGTGTGTATCTCCTCATCTATATTTCTTATTTCTTTGAAATATTCTATTTTATTATTCCTTAGATACTAGCTTGTTTTCCAAATGAGAGACAGAAGGGTACGAATGTAAAATGGGAGGGGAAGTGGGGGAAACTGGGAGGAGTGTGGGGAGAAAAAACTGTAATCAGAAAATATAGTATAAAAAATCCATTTTCAATAAAAGTAAAAATTCAAGGGGTTGGTGGGAGTACCTTCATTATAGATTAAAACATGTAACAATAGAGAAATGTAATAAGAAACATGGAGTCAGGACTGATGGGGGGGGGAGTAGGTAAAGTGCTGCCCCTTAAGCTTGACAGCATGAGGAGATGGAAGGAGAGAATTGACTCCAGCAAGCTGTCCATTAATTTCTGAATGTGTGTTGTGCATGCTCAAAAGCATACACTTACACACAATAAATACACTGCATAATAGTAAAACTGTAGTATTTTTAGTGGCACATAAAATAATTGATCTTAACTTATGAAAACTTAATACTTTATCAGCTAAGAAAGCAAAATTCACAAAAGAGAAATAAATTGTTCAATGAAACTCATAGACTGAGGCTACAATTAAACCACAATAATATTCCCTTCTGCCTGATTGGAAACTATCATTTACCTATGCCTGGCCTATATTAGGAATTAGTTATGTTGTAATAACATACAGATTTTCACTGAGACAAGGATATTGATGATAAAAAGGTGAGAAAAGATAGAAAGACACTATGAGAATTTTTTCTTTATATCTGCTTCTGTAGTAAGAAAAAAATAATCTCAACTAATATGTGTACTATTTACCAGTGAGCCACCTATGTTTTATGGTTTATGCAGCCAGCCATTCCCCCTACCCCATTAACCTCTTCATCATTCCACCCCATTCCTGGGTATCCATGGCAAACTCTCTCTTTCTCTCTCTTAAACTTTTATTCTTCTCTCCATACATTGCAACTCACAGTTTTCCCTCTCCACACCTCCCAGTCTCTCCTTTAGATCAACTCCTATGTTTCCCTTAAAAAAAAAAAAAAAAAAAAAAAAGAGCAAGTCTCTCAGGTATATTCACCAAACATGTCCTAACAAGATAGAATAAGACTGGGCACTGAAAGACCCCAAACCCAAAACAGAGCAAATTTTCCACAAGGCCAGCTAGCAAGAGGTCAACATCAGGGCAAGCCTAGCTGAAGGACATTTGGCCAATTAGCAGGAAGTCATATTGTGGGCAAGCTTCAGTAAATCAAGAGGGCAAGCTTCAGTAAATCAAGAAACCGGCAGTAGGAGCCCTTTGAAAAAAGATAAGGAAGGCCATGGGAGGGTGAAGAGACCGGGAGTGTCTAATCTTAACACAAACCAGATGTTCACAGCACCTCCAGGATCAAAACCTTTACAACTTTGCCCCATAGCTGAACCTTGTATATGATTTGCAGCATTACCCTTTAGTGGAACTTTGTATGTAGATCAAAGTAGCCAATGAGATAGATGTATGTCACTATGTTTAAGCTGATGAGACCCCCTTTTTCTGTATAAAAGGGGGCTGTTCTTTGTGACGGTACGCTTAGTTAGCTGAAGCTGCTGATCGCCCGCAGGCGCCTGTGTATTAAAAAAAAAACCTCTTGTTATTTACAGACAGTGATCTGTGTCGGTTCTTGGGGCTGGGGTCTCTAAGGGTCTTTCAGGCACAAGCTCTCATATCATGGCTGGATGTGGCAACTCAGTAGGAGGAAAAAAGTCCTAAGTCAGGTAAAAGAGTCAGAGACCCCATAATCCCACTGTTAATCCTACAAGAATACCAAGGTAAATGCAGAGGACCTAGCTCAGACCCATACGGCGTCCATGTTCATAGTTTTAATTTCTGTGAGGCCTGCTTAGTTGACTCTGTGCCATGGCCAACTCTTTAACTTTTATTCTTATGTGTTAATCATTGCCATTGTTTCTGCTAAAGAAAGAACACTGCAGAGATTCTATTCCTAGAAGGAGAGTACAGGATGTCCTATTGAAGTAACCAGTGCTGTAGAATAGCTTTTTAGGATCAGAAAGTATGATCTTTAGGAACTCAGAAATAAAGGTATTAAAATGCAAAAGAACTGAATGGAAAAATACACAGAACCTGGAAAGCTTACAAAAATAAAAATTTAGAGTCCAATGTAATGGCATACACCCTTCATCTGACACTCAGGAGGCAGAGGCAGATCGGTCTTCAGACCCTGCTAATCAGTCTCGCAAACCAGTAAGCTTCAGGTTCAATAGGGACCCAGTCTCAAAATAAGGTGGAGAAGTGATGAAGGAGAATTCCTATATCAAACTTGTGCATCATACACACACAAGTATACATGGATTCCCATGTATATGTGCATGAGCACACAGGCATAATGTGTATGTGAGCATGTGTATGCACACACACATACATACACACACTGACACACAAACACACAGACATACATGGTTACATGGACATGGATTCACAATGTGCTCAAAGAACTTAACAAATAGAAATTATTTTTTTGGATCTAAATAGAATTTCCAACAGAAGAATCTCAAATGGCTGAAATACACCTAAAGAATCATTGTTAGTCATCAGAGAAAAGCAAATCAAAATGATTCTGAAATACCATCTTACACCTGTTAGAATGGCTAAGAGCAAAAATACCAATGACAGCTTAGGTTGGAGGGGATGTGGAATAAGGGGAACTCTCCTCCACTGCGGGTGGGAGTGCAAACTTGTACAGCCACTTTGGAAGTCAATATGATGGTTTCACAGAAAAATGGGAGTCAACTTACCTCAAGACACAGCTATACCAATCTTGGGCATATACCCAAAAGATATGGTCAATCATACCACAAGGACACTTGGTCAGCTATGTCCATAGCAACATTATTTGTAATAGCCAGAATCTGGAAACAGCCTAGATGTCCCTCAACTGAAGAATAGATAAGGAAAGTGTGGTACTTTACACAATGGAATATTACTCAGCTATTAAAAAAAAAAAACCCCAATGATTTCATGAAATTTGCAGGCAAATGGATAGAAGTAAAAAAAAAAAATTCTGAGTGATATAACTCAGATGCAGAAAGACAAACATGGTATGTACTCACTGATTCCTTCTTATTTCATGATGCAACTATTATGCTAAAGTTTATAAAATTCTTATTTTCCACTCAATTTTATTGTGAGAATATTTCAAGAAAAGTTGAAATGCCATAAAGTAAACCCGTATATTCACCATTTAGATTTTTATCATTAACATTTTTCTACTTGTTTCATCATGTATCTATTCATTCTGCCCATCCACTTTCATCTTTATTGAAGATACAGTCACAGAAATCCTATGTCAGCCAGTCCCAAGTGCTGTGCCTACAGGTATGAGCCACCACACCCACCCATCTGGCTTGGTACCTTTCTTCAATAAGCCATCTTGATGGTTCATGCCTAGATTCTTAAAGTATCATTTACTTTGACTGTTTAATGGCTTCAATTTTTATTATAATGTATGTATTCTTGCCAATAAGTATTTGTGTTATGTTTTAAGATTGTAGGGATCAGGCTTAGGGTCTTGCACATGCTGAGTACTTGCTCTTTAAAAACTAAACATTTTCACTAGATTCATATTACTTTTTACATATAGCTTCACCTCATATATTTTTACTGAGGATCCTATTCATAGATTTCATTTATGTAATTATGTCAAAATTTATTTATTTTTCTTAGACTGGATTATTTCCAACTTTTTGACAACATAACATTGCTATCTATACTCTTCTACTTTCTTCCAGTCTAAGTGTAAAAGAGGCAACGGAATATAGACCAGTGCATGAAGCTATTTAGTTACAAGATAAAGGATTCAACTTTAGAAATGAAAACCAAAATATTTTTGAAAGTGGTTGTGCTGGTTTATGTTTCTACCAGGAAAGAATAGGATCTTAATGAATTGAACTAAGTCCAAGATAACAGTAGAATCATTGATTTTTGCTGATCTTCATTTTCTATCATTCCGTTAGATATTATTCTGGTCTTAATGTGCATTGCTTTGGTGTTACTTAAAAAGGTTATATTCATACATACATTTATGGGCTGTTACGGTTTCCATATCTTTGCCTTCATTTTTAAAGTGAGTGCTCCAAAAGAGAAAAAATTCAAATTACTTTCAGATCTTTGGAGGAATTTTGTATTCATGAGAATTAAAATAATATATAAAGAATATGCAGAGCAAAAAATCTTTGATGCTTCCTTACAAAGCATAAATAGCTCAAATCATCTATATTTACAGAGGCTAACTACCATTTGTTGAGCACCTGTATGGACTACATACAGGTTCTTCAAATGTCATTTCACTTACTGTATACTGCAACTTCATGGGACATGTAGAAAGCTAATCAGTATTCAAGTCATCATGAGAATTAGGTTCTATCTTTCCATTAAAACTAGCTGTCTCTAACCTAAGAATCTGACTTTATACCCCAAGATAGGTGGGAAAGAGTTAGAAGAGAAAGCTTACAATAAAATAACATCCTTTGTATCTTTATGACATCTACCCTTTAAGGTAGTGCTGGAAGAGAGGCAAACACTTCTGGTACAAAACATGGGACACAAAGAAGCTTTTCAAATATGAAATCTGCAAACACAGTAACTTTTCCTCTTTATGTTTCAAGAGTTAGGCAAGAGAATTATTTGCTTCCTCCTCAGTGTACTTGGGAAAAAATACAAACCAACCATGAAACAACTTTGTATATCAAGGCATTGAAGATCTTATGGTAAAATAGATTTAAAAGAAATGGATAAAGTATACATTTAAGTTTATTTCTGCAAAATTCACTGCCTGAAATGCAAAGATACAACAATGCTTATTCAATAAGATAATTAAATAAGATAATAATCAGGAACACACACACATTTATGTCTTTTTATTTCCAGAGTCCTACCGTTAAACATATTTTATTTAAAATGTGTGATTTTTTTGATAGAAAAAAAACTGGCCAAAAAACTATGGTAGGCAAGTCTAGATGTGCATTTAAGTTCAAGATATTCAGGAACCATTAAGTATTGATTGAAAGACATATATTCTTTCTAACCTGTTTAATACTTGCACATAAAAATAGGTCACTGTGAGATTAATCTCCATTTTTACTTTACTGGATTTAGAATAATCCAGGAGATACATTTTTTGGGGCACTTCTGTGAAAGCATTTATATAGATACTTAATGACTCAACCTAATGAGGTAGCACCATTCCATGGGGTGGGATCCAAGACTGAATAAAATAGGAAAGAGGAAAAATCCTGATGCGCATCAGCATTTGTCTCTTTACTTTCTGATAGACAATATAAGCAGCTGTTGTAGTTCCTGCCACTTCAGAGCTACCACACCTTCCCCACCGTGACAGACAGTGTCCCCTTAAAAAACTGCTGCTTCCTGGCAAGTAGTTGATCACAGCAGTGAGAAAAGTAACTAGCAAGTCTGGAAATGGTATAAACATTCAAATCTCATTTGCAGAGATGCAGGCTGTGAAAACCAGTGAGTCAGTCAGTGTATAAGCAACAGTTTTCCCCAATTCCTTAAACTTTCCACATGCTCTAATACTATGCATTCATTTATCAGTCTCCTGACTTGTCTCGGCTCTTATATCACCATGATGGTCCTTCTCCCTTCTCCCCTGTTGTATATTCTTCATCAGTCTTCAAAGCTGGTTTCAAATGCTAGACATTTATATTTCTCCTATTACTTGGCAATGTCTGTTTCCCTCTATTTTTATCAATTAATTATGTTTCTTTATTGTAATACCAACCAGTTCTGTTTCTGGGTTATCAATAGATTTTTGATTTATCTCTCAGCTTTAAACTGTAGGGTTTTTTTTTTTCTTTTAAGCTCAAGCACCATGCCTAATCACACCTGTTTAGTACTATCCCCTATGTACAGATGGGACTGGAGGAGGAGACAAATTAAGAAATTGGAGAGGCTAACTAGTTAGATTCGCTACAGATGAACACTTGAAACCAACTGGCTATGCATTTTCAGCAAGTAAAAACTATGTGTTAGTAATATTTTAACTATAACAAGATAAAGAATTTTGTTGTTGCTGTTTGTTTTTTTCTGGAGGTGACCTGTGGCCTAAGATCTGGAAGTACTACTTAGGCTTCCTTTTGGCTAAGCAGACAATTCACTTCTTTTCACTGTGTATTCATTCATTCAGTATCAACTGACTACTCAATTTCTTATGTTCTATCCAATAAACAAATTTGGTCTTTATCCTTGGAGAGTTCACATGTAAACTGTCTCACTTGGGCTAGAGCAGTTGTGTCCAGCATAGCACAGAAGCATCAGAGGATTTTACTTAATGTAACTTTTAGGCTGGGCTTGCACTTGTGTGGTTTTTGTCAATTATTAAGAGGAAATTTATTTTAGGCAGATGTACAAAGAACAAAAGAAGATAAAAATGATTTATTAAGTTTGGGGAACATTGAGTATTTGTGGATTTCTGGGATAAAGGTAGATATTAGAGGTTAAGGCAAGCAGTATTGTGGTTTTGGGTCTATAATGCTAGGTATCCTAACAATGACAGTTGTATAGCTAGGAAACTGTAGATTAGCCATTAACTAGATTTGATAGAGATTATTTATCAGTTGTCTCTGCCCTTGGCAATAAACTGATAGTGTGTGTGTGGGGGGGTTGTCAAGGAAAAAAACCCCACAAGTAGTCTTTCTAAGAGGAGATATGCACTTTGGAACTAATGATAGCGCTGCATTTCTTTCTGGTCTGTGAAAGCAGAGGATGTAAAGGTACTGTGTTAGCTGTGCTCAATGTCACCATGGCTGGATTTAAAGATTTCTAGGACAGGTGAAATGCGTCTGTGTGTAGGGAGTATGGGGGCTTTTCAGAGAGGACCAGTATGTGGGATGGTGAGCAATGGCAGAGGGGGAAAGATCCACTAATATGGGCAACACTTTCCAAATGTCAACTTAGAGAAAAAAGAAGTCAGAAGAAGGCTATTAAATGCTTGTCTGCAAGCTCCTTTCTATTTGAATGATGCATCTATATTTGCTGCCACCTACTGACAACAAACTCCACCTTCAGGGAGCTTCCAAGCTTTCAGCATTGGATAGAAACTGCTAACCTGTCCCACTTGCTGTTTTGAGAACCTGGTCCTATAATATTTCTAGAAAACTCTCCTAATACAAATACCATTCAAAGCATTTTGCTTACTTGTTAGAGAAGCTTAGACTATTTCCTAGAAGCAAAGAAAATGGAGATGAAACCAGTGGTGTGGGTTATTAATTGCTTTGTAATAAATGAATTCAAGGAACACTCAGCAAGATGTTCACTTGGTACTGCTGTACAGCAGATGGGCTACAAGTGAAGATCTAAGCAGCTTCACTCTAATGACCGTGGTCTTATCTTGGATGGCTGTAAAGCTAGGACCCACTGCAGATGTCCACTGCAGTGTCTAATGTGATCTCTAATATGGTAGTTTCAGGGTTGGCGTCTTGCATAGCAGCCCAGGGCTCTCTAAAAGGCTAGGACTGGAGCTAGCAACTGTATCATTTATGTCACAATTTCTTAATATACTAAAGGATAGCCCGATTCCAGGAAAGAGGAACTGGAATCCTCTTCTCAGGGAATAAGCAGCAACGAATCTGCATTCTTAAGCACCTCCACCAATTCTGGTGACTAGCTAGTTGAACATGCAAGCAAAAGGAATAGAACAGAAAACAAGAAAAGAATGTATGATGCTGGCTGGAATCAGGAACCAAAACAGAAATTCAACTTAATTATACTTTATAAATATAACATGCAGTAAAGTACAAATAATTTAAACAACGTATGCAACAAATGCAATTGAAATTGAAGTCACACTCTTATTGTGACAGGGTTAAAAGAAAACCTAAATAAAATGTTCTTGCCTATCACTTGAAGCAATAGAAAATTTCTGTGAGAAACTCAATATTTCTCAAGTTTTCTTTTTAGATTATACATATGAATGCATGTGCCGGTGGAGGCTAGAAGGTGTTAATCCCTGGGAGCTGGAGTTAGCAAGTTGCCTGTGAACTGTCTGATGTGGAAGCTGAGAACCAACTCAGGTCTTCTGCAAAAGCAGTAACTGCTCTTAACTGTTTAAATATGTGTAGCCTGAGTATTTTCTTTATATTACTACAAAATACTAACTGGCACACTGATGCAAGACTATAGTCCCAGTACCTGAGAGGCAGAAGCAAGAGGATCTTAATTTTAGGCTAGCTTGTGCTGCAATAGAGAGTTCCAGCTCAGCTTGAGCTACATAGTGAGAACCTGTCTGAAAGAGGGAGGTGGGAAGGAGGCTGGTGGTAAAGCAGTGGGAGTATGTTTGCCTAACATGCCCAACATTGGTACTGCAAAACCAAAACAACCAAATGAACTGCTTCCTTAAAGGCAAGAAATCTTGATTCAAATTTCATTAAAACAGCTGTGATTCTGAAAATAAAATGTCTTCAGTAAACAGCTTTTGAAGAGACATAATCCTGTCAATACTTAGAGAAAACACCAAGTTTCTGTGTGGAGCTGTCACTGGATGTCTTCTGTCTATAATCCTTGTTCTACTTAGAGATTACTTACTGTATATAACTTAACTCATCCATTTGTGGTACTTCCTGTGTATTTGTGATATTGTCTTTTGCCAGATGTTCTGTTCCTTGGATTTTTTTAATTAAAAATAATTATTATGGGGGGGCACATGTGTGTCACGGCTTGGGTAAGAAGGTCTGAGGACAACGCTGTAAAGCCAGTTATTTCCTTCCACCTTTATGAGTGTTGCTAACACTCCTTCCTTGGGAGAGACATATAAAGTCTCTTCCAATAGAAAAACCAAAATGTCCACCCCATCCTCCTACAGTACCAACAACAACCTGAGACATGACTACTAAAGTTTATTGTGGGGAGTCAATGGTCTAGTAAACTTACTTACAGAGCAATGGATGACAGGTTATGGGTAGGATTATGGATAACCTTAAAGTAGCAACACTGGAAGGTCTGTACTCAGCATGGATGATGATTCCGTCCCCTCATGGCTGTGTAGATAGAAACCCCTCCCCAGGTCTTTTTCCACCTGACCTTCCTTAAGACCTTGAAGCTCTGTACATTCAGGGCAGAATCAGATACAATAGAAGGGGTGGCTGACATCAGAGAAACGCAAATCAAAACAATTTTGAGATACCACCTTATACCTGTCAGAATGGCCATGATTAAAAACACACATGACAGCCTCTGCTGGAGAGAATGTGAAGCAAGGGGAACACTCCTCCATTGTTGGTGAGAATGTAAACTTGTTCAGCCACTTTGGAATGCAGTATGGTGGTTTCTCAGCAAACTGGAAATCAATCTCCCCAAGGATCCAGCAATACTGTTCTTAGGCATATACCCTAAAGACGCACATTCACACCCCAAAAGCTATAGCTCAACTATATTCACAGCAGCATTATTCGTAATAGCAAGAACCTGGAAACAATCTAGATGTCCCTCAACTGAGGAATGGATTAACAAGCAGTGGTACATCTACACAATGGAGTACTACTCAGCAGTAAGAAAAAAATGATACTCTAAAATTTGCAGGCAAATTGATGGATATGGAGAATATTCTCCTGAGCGAGGAATCACAAACCCAGAAAGAGAAGCAGGGGATGTACTTACTCATTAGTGGACTTTAAAAAAAAATATAAAAAGAAAGAGATGTCATTGTACACAAGAACTGAAGACCAGAACATAGCTAAATGACACAATGCCTCACTTCTGCATTGATGGCTTCTGGCAGAGGCCATCACCTTTCCCTCTAGAGTTTTCCTATTGCAGCTCTATGTATACCATGGCTTCCTGGACTAGGATAGCTTTCCCTCCAGACCTGAGCTGTCCTAATGAAGCTCCAGCCTCCAGGTCTGTCTGGGTAAGAAAAGACTTGTTTTCTTTAAGGGTCTGGCCACAGGGAGTTTAATTATACTCCACGAAGCAAATGAGCAGCATGAATGGGTGGTTTTGTATATGGGGAGTTCATAAGAGTTGGCATGATACTGAGAGGTCTGATATCTGAGTTTGATGGGGTGCATGATTTAAAAACATCAAATAATAAATATATATACGAATTTTTTTTAAAAGGGGTGGCTGAATATTCAGGTGAAGATTCAATGACCTTTCACAAAGAAATCCAACCTGGCTCTGAAATCAGAGCCAGTGAAAGAAACACACACTGGATCTGAGACCTGAGCCAGTGAAGGACACTTTAGCTCTGAACCCAGAACCTAAGAAACATACCCCGACCCTGAAAACTGTGCCAAAAGAATACATTTTGTTCTCTAGAATCAGAGACAGTGAAAAAAATACACCCTGGTCAAAAAAGTTAAAAAAGGCAATAGCTGCACCTCACCAACAAAACTAACCAATCCCTGAGAAATCTCTCCAAATCTTCTCCCTAGAGAAATTTGGCACCAAGAAGTCCTACATAAACCCCTCTGCCTGATCAGTTGTTGGCTGTGCTTTTCTATCTGGCAGAGGCAGCCACTCTTCTGGACTCCTCCTTCCCAAATAAATCTCTTTTTCAAGAGTCTTGGGTAAAGATCTTCATTCACCAGCACAGAACAGAAGACCTTGCTGAGATGTTCTTTAGGAGGACTGAGCAGGGAAAAAACCTTGCTGAGCCCATTCCCTTAAAGGGCTGAGCAAGGTGGAGCAGAAAAAGGTAACTTTTTGAAGAAGCTGGAAGAGACTGATATATTTCTGAAGGGGTTTCTCCTTTAGCAGAGTGAAGCTGAAGAAGCAACATCTTGGGCCAAAGAGAAGAAGCCCAGCTCTGCTGCAAGGGCTCTCTCCAGGAGAGGAGCAGGATTGCTATATCCTATGGGGAGACGATCCCCCACTGCACCCCAGCTTCAGGTATCATCTGTATTCCTGACCAGTCAGGATACCTTTCCCTCCAGAGCTTTCCTATTGCAGCTCTATGTATACCATGGCTTCCTGGACTAGGATAGCTTTTCCTCCAGACCTGAGCTGTCCTAATGCAGCTCCAGCCTCCAGGTCTGTCCTGTTCAGGCTCTAGGTATAGCTTGGCTTCCCTACATGCCAGGATACCTTTTCCTCCAGAGCTGTAACACATGCATTCCTTCTATGAGAAATGCCAGCAGTCAACAAACACTGCTGTGATCTTTGTGAGTAGGTCCAACAGAACACCTGAAGATGGATGGCAACAAGTATGATTGGAGGACAGTCCTGGGTAACACTGTGGCTTCCATGGATCTAACCCAGAATGCCAGGCTTGCACAGCAAATGCTTTAACTTGAGCCATTTCCACATTGAGCTCCTTGGTTTTAAACAGACCTTGAAAGAAAAATACTCAACTTCATATGGAAAAAAGAAAACAACAACAAAAAACAAGGACAGCTAAAATAATCCTGTAAAATAAAAGAATTTCCAGAGATATCACCATCCCGGGTTTTAACATGTACTACAAAGCTACAGTAATAAAAACAGCATGGTTTTGGCATAAAAGCAGACAGGCTGGTCAATGGAATGAAATCAAAGTCCCAGCTGTAAATCTATACATCCACAGACACCTGATATTTGATAAAGAAAACAGAAATATAAAATGGAAAAAAGAAAGCATCTTCAACAAATTGTATTGATCTAACTGGATGCAGACATATATAAAAATGCAAATATATCTATTACCCTTCACAAAACTCAAGTCCAAGCGGATCAAAAAACTCAACATAAAACCAAATACACTGAACTTGACAAAAGAGAAAGTGGGGAATAGCCTTGAACAAACTGGCATAGGAGACAACTTCCTGAACAGAGCACCAATAGCGCAGGCACTAAGATAAACAATAAATGGGACCTCATTAAACAGAAAAGCTTGAAAAGGACACTATTAATAGGACAAATGTCAGCCTACAGAATGGAAAAAGATTTTCCTAAATTCCACATCTGACAGAGGGCTAATACCTAAAATATATAAAGAATTCAAGAAACTAGATATTAACAAACCAAATAATTAAATTAAAAAATTGGGTACAGATCTAAATAAAGAATTCTCAACAGAAAAATTTTACATGGTCGAAAGACATTTAAGGAATTGCTCAATATCCTTAGCCATCAGAGAAATGCAAATCAAAATGACTCTGAGATACCATTTTACACCTGTCAGAATGGCTAAGATCAAAAACACTGGTAACAGCTTATATTGGAGAGAATGTGGAGCAAGGCGAACACTCCTTTACTGCTGTTGGGAGTGCAAACTTGTACAGCCACTTTGGAATCAATATGGTGGTTTCTCAGAACACTGGGCATCGTTCTACCTTAAGACCTAGCTATACCACTCCTGGGCATATACCAAAAGGGCACTCCATCCTACCACAGGGACACTTGTTTAACTATGAGCTATGTTCATAGCCACTTTATACATAAAGGTGGCTCAGGACTTGTGGGAGTGGCCAACCAATGACTGGTCCAGTTTGAGAACCATGCTATAAGGGGGAGCCAATGCCTGACACTGCCTGGAGGGCCAGAAACCAAAGGGTAGATAGCCCAGAGACCTAAAAAAAAAAAAGCCAATGAATTGATGACTAAACTATGCTATACTCATAGACCAGAGCCTAACATAATTGTCATCAGAGAGGCTTCATCCAGCAACTGATGGCCACATATGCAAAGACCCATAGCCAAATAGTAGGCAGAGCTTGGGGAATCTTGCAGGAAAGAGAGAGGAAGGATTGTAGAAGCCAGTAGGTTCAAGGACACCACAAGAAAGCCCAACAAATCAACTAACCAGAGCTTTACAGGGGCCCATAGAGACTGCAACAACAATCAAGGAGTCTGCATGGGTCTGACCTAGGCCCTTTGCATATGTTATGGTTGTGTAGCTTGGTCTTCTTGTGGGACTCCTAACAGTGGGACCAGGAGGCTGGTTCTGCTCTGCTTTTAGGACCCCTTTCCTCCTACTGGATTGCCTCATCTAGTCTTAATATGAAAGTAGTACCTACAGAGGGAAAGCTGAACACATAGGAAATATATGTGTAGCAATCTTATTTGCATTACCACCTTTGATATGCCATGCTTATGATTCTTATCCTGTTCATAGTTATTGTTAACTTTTCCTCATTTTAAATTCATGTTACTTTTTTTTTGTTAAATACAAAATAAAGAAGAAAAAAAAAAAAGAAAGTAGTACCTAGTCTTATTGCAACTTGATATGCCATATTCAGTTGATATTCCTGAGAGGCCTGTCCTTTTTCTGAAGGGAAACAGAGAAAAAATGGATCTGGGGGAGGGGGGATGTATGAGGAGAGGGTCTGGAAGGATAGAAGGAAGGGGAAACTGCAGTCAGGATGGAATATATAGGAGAGAATGAATGAACAAATAAATAAATAAACAAATACATAAATACATATACACACACATACATACACACATACATACACACATACATACATACACACACACATACACATACATACACACACATACATACATACACATACATACATACATACATACACACACACATACATACACACACATACACATACATACATACACATACACACATACACACACACATACACATACATACACACACATACATACATACACACACATACATACATACATACATACACACACACATACATACATATATACATACATACAAACAAAATTCGACAAGTCAGCAGGAGGGGGCACATGTCTTTAATCCCGGCACTAGGGAGACAGAGGCAGGACAGCCAGGGCTACAAAGAGAAACCCTGTCTCAAAAAACAAAAAAAAAAAAACAAAAAAAAACAAAGATAGCAGAGGAAGTAAATATAGTTCATAGCATTATAACTAGGAAAAGGTATCATGTACTTTATTCCTATTAAATTCCTAGTCATGAGGAATGTTCAAATAAAAGCAGAGAGCTTTATGCCATTATCTGTTTCTCTAAAATAGTCCTTTCATGACTCCTATCTCATCTGAACCAGGACCAGTGATTCTAAGTCTGGTCAGAACCTCATTTTCCATATGATAAAACTGTCTCAGAGAAGTGAGATACTTTGTCAAAAGTAACTCAAGAGTGAGCATCAGAGATAGTTTTCTGTCTGGGGAAACAGCTTGCCAGAACAAGCTGTTCTTTTAGCATTAAAAAGTTGTTCCAGGTACTGTGAGGGTTGATCCTAAGACTATCCGATTCTGCTTTCTTTTCCTGAAGTGAAATTCTAGACACCATTCCTTGAATACTCCACACTTAGTCCATTTTCTTTATTGCAGCCCAAATTCTCAATGTGGTTGTATGTTTTTTTTTTTTTTTCATCTAGGACACATTGGTACAGACGAACTAATTGTTAAAATGCTGAATCACACCTCTGAGTGTTCAAAATCAAGCAAGTAGGTTAATGTCTGGAACAGCAAGGGACTTCCAGATTCTGTTCCTGCCATAGTTGACTATGCTATATAAGTTAAATATTTTGAATATCTTTACCTGCACTAATAGCCTCATTTTCTTTTTTGTCTCTAAACTTTATTTTGTTTTGGTGTGGGAGATTTAGCTCAGGGCCTCACACATGCTAAGCACATCCTCTATCATTGAGCTAGAACCCCACTTGTTCTCTAAATTTTGATTTAAAACTTAACTCTGATTTTTTATTACTAAATTTATTTATTTATTTATTTATTTATTTATTTATTTATTTATTTATTTATTTATTTATTTATTTATTTAACATGCTGGCTGCAGTTTCCTCTCCCTATTTTCCTCCCAGTCCTGCCACACATTCCCCCCTCTGTTTCTACCTCCTAATCTTTGCCTCCTCCATTTCTGTTTAAGAAAGCACAGGTCTCCCGGCGTCTATCAAGTTGCAGTAAGGCTAGGCACCTCCCCTTGTATTAAGGCTGGACAAAGGACCCGGTTTGAGGAGTGGGTTCGTTCACCCTGGACCAGAGCCTGGGGCTCCTGCTGTCTTTCTCCCTGCTTACTGACCACACTCTAATAGCTGGATCTGGTCTGAGCACTGCTACTCTTCTGCTACAGTTTACCATGCCTCTGTCACGATCTCAACTATGAAAGAAACTGGAAAAAGAACTTTCTCTTAGTATTAAGTATACTAGTTTTTATGAATCTGAAGAATTAGATATGGTTTAAACAAAATTATAAATTGAAACATTATTTAAAGAGGAACACACACATAGAAGTGTAACAAAGGGATATTGCTTTTTTTAAAAAAAAAAAAAACGTTTTTTCTAAACTGACAGCTTAACTTTTTCAAACTTTCTAAATTTGTTTGCAAATTAGAAAATAAACACATTGTTAATGGGTCTGGTCAGAAATAAGGTAAATTATTAAGATATTGGCATTTTGCTATACTAGTTTTTACTAGTGGAAAATGAATTGTTATCATATTATTCATACATAAGCTGTTCTCAAAGTCACTATGTAACAGAGGATGAATGACTTTAACTTCTGACCCTTCTGTCTCCACTTCCAGAGTGCTGAGATTACAGGTTACCAGGACTGATTTGAAGAGGTACTAGGGATCAAACCCTTGATTTGTGCATGCTAGACAATTAATACCAACTGAGCTACTCCCTTTGCCCATCTGTAGATCTTTAAATAAGAAATAAGATATCTATTAAGTGCTGCTAAAATCTACAAGGGACACAGAAGAATGTGAGACAATATCATAGTCACAAAGTTTATCTGCCTGAAGAAGTATAGTTATTATATTTAAAGAGTTGATCCATAATTTTAATTACTTTATTAAATGTTAACATTTATTATTTTTAATAATAAAAATATTTATTTTTGTGTGTGTGTGCACATATGCCATGCCATGTGTGTGGAGGTCAGAAAACAATTTTGTCAAGTAGGCTCTTTGCAGCTACCTTTCCCTGGACTCTGAGGAATCAAACTGATGTCATCACACTTGTGTGGTGGGCACCTTCATCTGCTGAATCTGCTGAGCCACCTCATAAGCCCTGATCAAAAAACTTTTTGGTTTTAAGACAAGGTGTCACTATGTGTTCTTGGTTGACCTGGAAAACTCTATGTAGACTAGGCTAGCCTTGAACTCCTAGGGATCCACCTGCCTCTGCCTCCTGACTGCTGTGATTAAAGGTGTGTGCTCTCACACCAGGATGATCTCAATCTTTTAAGTGTAAATGTGTGCACAAGAAGGATAAATCGTAAGAATTCAGAGGAGTTATCACTGTGGGAACACTGTTCACAGGCAAGTACGCTTTAAACACAGTTGTAAAGATTTTGAAGAGACAGAGACTGGCATTCATATTGAGATATGAGAAAAAGGAAAGAATAGCAGAAATACAGTTGGGGACGGTCATGAGCTGACTAGTGAGCTGAAAGCAGAGCTTGCTTTGAGGGAAGTTCCAAATGACAAGTTTCAGGGACCTAGGCTCTGAAAATAATCTACAGATGGGGAACTCAGAGAGGTATTTATTATTGTTTTGGAAAAAACCGAGTAAAATCATAAAATATATTGACTCAATAGTAGTAAGTCTTTAAGGAAAACATTTTTTCCCTCAGAGCCAACGGACACTGGTTAGTGTTACCAAAGACCTCCAGTAGAGGGCAGACAAGTCAAAGCTTACATTGCAACTAGCCTGAAGAAAGCAATGTGTTAACAGAAAATGCTAAGAGAAAATACACATTGTTATTACTGAAAAGGCTATTATCAGATTCTTAAATTTTAGAAAGAACCCACATTAGAAGATAAGTCTTTCATAGAAATATGTGGTATAAAATGCTTCTAAAGTTGCAAAATAAATATGTTTACACTGGCAGGCATACCAACCAGGTGTGCTAGCAACTCTCATTACAGGCTCTCAGCTCTATCTCCCTTGTCCATCTCAGGAAGATCCTAAAGGCTACCCAAATAAATGCCTAACTATGTATATATCTGGGCTACAATTCCAACCTGTGTTTCCCATTTCTTTTTGGCCAACTAGGGAAGTGCCTGCTCCTATGGTCAGAGGTGAGGTCAGGTCACCAGAGAGAAATTCTGATGAATTTTGACCCAGCAGGCTGAGCTGTCATGTAGGAAGGCTGATGGGGAGTCTTCAGTTTTATTAACTTAATATTCATGTATGAATATTAACACCTAAATAAAATGATTGAGAATTTCAATAAACTTTTTAAAGGCTAAACCTAGATTTTGCAAAGTGTCAAACTTGTTTTCTTTGATTATTAAACATGTGTCTTTAAAGATATAAGAGCACTGCTAATTAGTTGATTGACTTCCTGCCATTTGGAGGAAGTAGTTTCCCTTCATGCTTTTATAAGTTTTCCCTTCTTTCTTTCCTCCCTTCCTTCCTTTTTCCTCCCGCCTTCTTCTCTTCTTTTCTTTCTTTCTTTTTTTTTGAGACAAAGCCTTACTATGTCATGCAGACTTCAACACATTCTCTTGCCTCTAAAATATTGATAACTTCCTCCTAGCTACATATCAAGTAAAAGTCTTTAAGACTTGAGAAGATTTCTCTCTTTCATATGATCCTTTTCTTCTACATTCTTCATAAAGTAATTAGAGTCCAGATAAATGAAATAGGCATAGGAAGTCTATAATGACACAATCGGATCATTCTAATTATGCTATATTTGCAAGATATTCTTCCATCTAGAGCTCCCTGACAAACTGAACAGGACGAAAGGGGGGAAGAAGGGGCAAACAAGCATGTGGAGCATGGGAACCCGTGATGGGCTGTCACCTCCTCTATGCAGATGCTAATACAGAGCAGAATGACTTTAAAGCATCTATCTCATCTTCATTATTAGGCACTAGCAGCTCTAATACAAAGTTATAAATGTAAAGAACCAGCAACTCCATGAAACTATGTTTCCTAGAAAGAGGAAAATGTTAAAAGGGATTCCCCAGATAGTAGTCTAGTCAGCAAACATCTCTCCAAGCAACCACAGGAAATATTTATTGGCTTACTTTCCAGACAACCCTAACTTTCCTGATACTGTCTCAACACCTCATAAAAAGGATAACCAAGCCTCCAAAGTGATGGTAAGATAAAACATTACATGACACTAGAAAGGACTGAAAAATCTGAGCTACAAGACTAACTAGCTATGTATATTGTAGCTTTGAAAGACCAAACTAAACCAACTAAACACACATATATACACACACACCACATGCACCTCTCTCTCCTCTCTCTCTCTCTCTGTCTGTCTCTCTCTGTCTGTCTCTCTCTCTCTCTCTCTCTCTCTCTCACACACACACACACACACACACACACACACACACACACGCACACACACACACACGATTTTTAGATATCCAATGTGGGTGCTTGAATTTGAACTAAGGTCTTTTAGAAAGACAGTGTACAGTCTTGACTGCTAATCCATCTCTCTAGCCTCTGGATTTTGAATTATAAAGAAGTATACTAGAAAGCTAGTTAGGAAAATGGGGGGGGGCATAGATTAGTTTGAGTTTAGCTCCTTTCTGCTTCTCTTCCCAAAGGTCCTTGGTCTGTGCAACAGTTTCTACCTCTGCTACAAAAAAGAATTTTAAAACATGAGATCTTCCAACACCCATAGTTTTGTGTTCTTATATACTGCCTACACACATTTATTTTAATTTTATATATATACTGTTATACCTGCATGTATTCTGTATACCATATGCATGCAGTCAGTGCCTGTCAAGGTCAGAAGGCGCTTGATCATCTGGAACTGGAGTTATCAAATGTTATAAGTCACCATGTGAGTACTGTGAGGTGAGCTAGCGTTCTCTGCAAGAGAGGCTAGTGCTTTAATTTAATGACTGAGCTATCTCTCCAGTCCTACATATATTTATCAGGACTCCAGCCCTATATATATTTAAAATGTTCTCTAAATTCCATTGAAAAATTTATGCTTTAATTTTGAAATCCTGGATTGAGTAGAGATGTTGTTTGGTGCTAGGAATTGAACCTGGGACCTTGTAGATGCTTGGAAAGTACTGTACTCCCAAATCACATCCTGAGGCTGAGATGGCATTTTTTTATGTGATGAATGACATTGCCTCTAATGTTTTATGACTCAAAGTGGATGCTCATGTCCATGAAGTTTAAAGCTGCCTATACCACATACCAACTTTGCAGTATCCATGCATGTTTCTTAACAGCCACCCACCAAAGGCTCTGCCAATTTCTAAGATTGTACAGTGATATTATAACTACAAATCAGGCTTTTGTTTAACCTGTCCTCAGACTACTTCCTTCTATGTGTTTTATGTCTTTATTTTCAGATAGAAACACCTACATAAAAAGACATCATCATTGCCTTGCCTATGTAAGAGAAACTGTCATGGTCATGGTTAGAGTACTAACATACTGAATTTTAAGTACTTGTCATCATAGACTTTGTCCTGCCACATAGTATAAAACAAAGAAACTAGAATTTGATCAGAGGTCATAGTCCCAAGCAGGTTAGCACCAGTGTGGTAAATCAAGAAATACTATTTACCTCTAGCCTATAGCTTATAACTAAATCAGAACAACATACACTAAATATTTTTATAGTCTCAATCTATAGATTATTAGTGTTTTTAGATCTCATAAAATATTTTCACCTAAAGTATTCAGAAAATTTTAATTTAGAAAAATACATACATGTGCCAAAGATGGGATGTAATACACATCTTTAAATCTCATTGGCTCAAAATATTTTCTTATTTATGTTACATGTTTATTAGCTACTTTTTGATTGGTGGTGACAAAATACATGACAGAAACAACCTGTCTCTGGGAAAGAAAAGTTCATTTGGTTCATGGTTTCAGAGACATTTCATTTCAGCATAGCAGGGCAAGCAGGGCAGGCAGGGCAGCTCTGGCAATGGTGGTGAGAGCATGAGGTGGAGACAGACAAGGACAAAAAGTTCAGGACTACAACCTAGCATCAAGTATAACTGTTAAAGGCCTTCCCCCTAGTTATCTACTTCTACCAGATAGGCCCCACCTCCTAATGACTTCTCCTGAAGCTCTCAAAACAGTGTAATCAGTGGAGAGATGCTGCTCAAACTATGAGCCCATAAGAGACATTTCAGATTCAAACCGATACAGACTTAGCTACATGTTGTCCTCTTTCCTTGGACTGTTCACCATGGCAGGAAGAATGGAATCATCAATCTTTCATTAGCTCTTAAGGTTTAAAGACTTCTACCTAGAGGTGACAAAAACTAGTAGGCCTGATGGCACAGGCTTGTAATCCCAGCTACTTTGGAGGTTGAGGTAAAAAGATCTCAAACTCAAGGCCTACACAGGCTACAGGACAAGTTCAAAGCCAGCCTGAGCAATTTAATGAAACTCTGTATCAAAAGTAAACAAACAAAAACTTTCTATGTGTGTGGTGTCTCACATACCTTTAATGCCAACACTGGGGAGACAGAAGTAGGGAGCTGTCTATGAGTTTGAGGCCAGCCAGGTCTACAGAGTTACATTATCATGGGATACTGTCTCAAACAAACGACTCCCCCTACTAACAAGCTAAAATCCAACCCCACTGCCAATAAAAATACTTTAAAAATGGTTTAGAGATATAAATCAGTAGTAGAGCCCCAGCCAAACATGTATGAGTCCCTAGGATCAATCCTTACTACTCAGGGGAAAAAAGTCATCTGACTGTGCCCAATTTTCAAGAAAATATAATCCCACCGGTCTGCTGGGAGGAGAACCAGAAACACTAGCAAATACAATGAAATGATTAGAATAAGCATAGATAAGAGCACTGCCATATAAAGATGATTTTTAACATTACACAGAGTGAGCAGGTTGTATTTAGGTGTGTGTGTGTGTGTGTGTGTGTATGTGTGTGTGTGTGGTGTAACAACAATTAAAGAATAAGACACCAAGTATTTAAATGAGAGCAAGGGGAGAATGGATGGATATAAGAGAGAAATGGAGGGAGTAAAAAGAAGGGGAAAATTATGTAAATATAATTTCAAAAATTAAAAATTATTATAAATAAGGTATTTTTTAGTTGTAAAAATTATACTTAAAAAAGATGTATGGTTAACACAATTGAATCCAAGGGGAAGTTTAAAATGTAATGATTATTTTTTAAAAAAAGACAGAGAGATAGAGAAGAGGGAAGGAGAAAGAAAAATAATAAAATGCTGTGAGATATATGGTAACTTGCACTTCTCAGCACTTAAGGGGCTGGGGCAGGTGAATTGAGTTCAAGGCCAGCCTGGTCTACATAGGGCGGTCCATTCACACCACACTGCGTGTGAGATCCTGTCTCAATAAAACAAAACAAACAAAAAGGAGAAGTGCAATAATGTCTTCAGGTCTCTATTTCCTACTCTCTTTTGATCTTACATTCTTTGTATTCTTAGATAATCAATACCAATCATGCCCAAGCATCCACCATCTTCTTGATAAGAGAGTTCAGAAAAAATAAATTTTCACTCCTAAGATCTGTATAAATTTCTCAGATTGACATTGATTGGACCTGTTGTCAAAGTATTTGTTCTAGTTTGCTTTCTGTGACTGTGATAAACACCACCACCAAAAGCAAACTGAAGAAGAAAAGGTTTATTTCATCTTACAGGTTACAGTGTATTGTCTAGGGAGGCCAAGGCAGGAACCTGGAGCAGAAACAATGAAGGAACATTCCATTTTTGTCTCAGATACCTTTCTTATACAGCCCAGGCCCACTAGGGATGGTGCTTCCCACAGGGGGCGTGGCCTTTCTACATCAATTAGCAATTAAGAAAGTGACCCTATAGACATGCTCATAGGCTGGTCTGATAGGGGCAGTTCTTCAACTGAGGTTCCCTCTTCCCTAGGTGTGGCAAGTTGACAACCAAGATTAGTCATCATAGTATCCAAAGAAAGGGATAGACCAGTTTGACACATGTCTATAATAATATGACCATTCAGTGGTTAAAAAAAGCAAAGCCAAGTAATATTCAGCACTATCAAAATACTACGGAGAATGTGAACAAACTTTCCAAAAGAAAAGCTATAGAACATACCAAAAAGTAGCAACATCCTCCCAAAGACTAGTTTTTCTTTATTTCAATAACCACCCCCTTTCCCCTCTAACTACACATGTGAGTTAAATTTTTATAAACATGAACTATGTGTTCTTGGCTTTCATATTACAAATTGTTACTGAAATTAAGTCATATCAGTCATAAAAACAAGTGTTTAGGGAATACCTATGGGAAATATCCTAAGGAAACATTTCCTTAAATTATTTACATAAGGTACTTTGGGATATAAACATGAGCTCCTTACAAGGAAATTTCCTCTTATAACAAATGCAGTGCATAATTTCTGAGCCACCTAAGTGAATGGTAACATGACTACAAAGTAAGAGGCATAACTTCTGAAAATCACAGACAGCATGTAGGAGTACTAGGATCTAAATACTGATCTGATTGTTCCTGAGAAGAGGCAGAGAGTAAAACGGTACCAGGTATGCAATTACTAGCTTATGGGGGGAAGTGGTTTTCCTTTTGTTCATATCTTAAGTAGTAAGAATAGTGCTTAGCACATATTATGTGGGAGACGGAAGATGTCCAAAGATTAAGTTTCTTTTCCAATAGAATAAGTGATATTCAACAGCAATAAAATAATTTAATTTCCCATTTTATTATCCCAAATCTGAATAAACATATTTCACAAAAATAAAACACTCAATTTCTAAGAAGTCCCAGGTAATACACATTATGAGTTGACACAATCTTCTGTACAGTCTTTTGAAGCTTGGCAAGATTAACACAAAACAATGTAAGAAAGAATACAGGTTTAAAAAGAAACCAAGTGAATACAGAAAAAGGAGGCAGGGAAGACCATCAACAAGCATAGTTGATAAGTGCTGGTACAGCTGGTTGGTAGAATAAGAAGAAAGAGGTATGTTGATATATACCTATACTACTTTATGTTTTAGTTGTGATGCTGTATGGTAAATACTTAAAGAAGATGGTTTTAAAGAAGATAGTTATGAGGTTGGCCGGAGAGACAGCTAACAGCACTTGTTGAGGACCCAAGTTTGGTTCCAAGCACTCATGTCAGGCAGCTTATAACCAAATTCCAGGTAACTCACCTCCTTTTAAAAAGGATAATTGCCTGAGGCAGAACCCTCTTGTTTATTATTCTGCAACAGCTAGGTAACAGCATTTTTTTCTAGCTGTTGTCTTCCTCCTCTAACACACTCTCCATTGTCAGGTAATTTAGCTGAAGCTTTCCCATCTTAATTTGAGGACTGTATAACAGACAGGGCAGCTATGCAAATGTGGTTATTGCAATGGACAACAAGATACAAAGCTCACTTTAATTTTTTTCTGAGGGTTTCTTTGGGTAGCCTTCACTGTCATGGAGCTAGCTTTGTAGTCCAGGCTAGCCTGAAACGCACAGAGATCCACCTGCTTCTGCCCCACCACCCAAGTGCTGGGATTAAAGGCATGGGCCACCACTGACTTGCTATTTTTTAATGAAATTATTCATTATTCATTAACCCTCTTACTACAGTACATACTTGACAAATTAGGTAAGTGATTGCAACAAACCATTCTTCGTCTTTTTATATATATGTTATTTTAGTTTTATGTGTATGAATGTTTTGCCTGCTTGTATACTTGGGCACCATATACATGCAGTGCCCAAAGAGGTCCCAAAAGGGTGTCAGATCCCCTAGAGTTTGTGAGATGCTCTACAGGTGCCGGGACTTTATCATATATTTGCGATTTATTTCCCCTCCTTTCTTCGCTCTAGTCTCACTAGTCTTCTTGCTATTTCTTGACTGTGTCAGTTTCCTGATTTTAAAGTTTTCTTTTTCTTTCCACCCAACTTTTCCCTGGTTGATTTAGACTAGAAACCTAAGAGGACAACTGAAAACACCAGCTGTTCATGGACGCAGCAGAACCAGACCAGAGGAAAACATGACTGGGGAAGTAAATGAAGCAGTGGTGCCCTAAAGTGTGACTTGAAAGATGATGGCTTGGGAATTCACTCTAAAAAACTTTGGGTGGCAGAATTTAAATTATTACTTCATGGCAATATAGCATTTGATTAATATTCTAGTGAATTTTAATTGTTATATAAAGTTCACAACAGAAAGGGAAATAAATTCTCTGAATGCCAGAAATGCTTAATATAGTCCCTGTGCCAAGTAGTGGTAGTGTACACCTTTAATCCCAGCATTTGTGAGGCAGAGACAAGAGAATTTCTGTTAGTTCAAGAACAAGCCTGGTCTATAGAGTGAGTTCCAGGACAGTCAGGACAGTCAGGACTACACAGAGAAACCCTGTCTTGAAAAAAAATCCAACCAACTAACCAACCCCCACCCCCACCCTCCACCCGTGTGTGTGTGTGTGTGTGTGTGTGTGTGTGTGTGTGTGTGTGTGTGTAATATAGTTGGGGCTAAGTTAGATATAGTGGTACAGTACTGTAATCCTAGTTACTTGGAAAGCCACTGCAGAAGGATAGTAAGTTTGAGGTCAACTGGGCAATTTAGAAAGACCCTCTCTCAAAATAAAACTTAACAAATGGGAGTGAGGTACTGGAGATTTGGTTCAGTTGCAGAGCTACCTAGCATGTGCAAGATCCTATATTCAATCCCCAGTCTTGAGAGAAACCAAGAAAAAGGACATGGCTTCTCTGTAGCTCACTCTTTTCTTTATTTAGAAAACAATTATTTTTTAATCATTTTTAATTACATATATGTGTACATTTGTTTACAAGTGCATGCCGTATTTGTGTGTGTGTGCTCCCTTGCAGACCAGAAAGAAATGTTGAACCCCTGGAACAGGACTCCTAGGCAGTTGTGAGAAGCCCAGTTAGGGTGCTGGGAACTCTGCAAGAGGACTCAACCCTTAGATCATCTCCTTAACCCCTGTAGCTCAGTCTTATATCTAAAAATAGACCAGGTAAGGAACTGCTAGTGACAAAACTGAAAACAATATCCCACCTCCCAAAAGAAAACCTTCATAAGAAGGAAGAAGTAGTTTCATATACAAAGTTTATAAAAATGTTTCTTATAAAACAAACTGAACGTATCTATAGATTATAACCTATATGGTAATCAGTTCCAAGACTTCACAATAATCTGTAGAGATTTAGGATTAAATGATAGAGGAAAGGAAGAGCAGTGTTCAATAAGACCTTTCTTCTTACTTGTATTAAATTTGGACAAAACCAGACCTTGCTGTCTTCCCACTTTTAGGACTACTAGTAAAATATTTCAATATAGAGCTATCACAGTGTTGAATGCGGATTAATTCAGTATTAGAAATCTAAAATGAGAGTTCCAGCCCAGCTTAAGTTATATAATGAGACTGTCTTAAAACAACAATAATCGAAGATAAACATTAAAAACTAACTATAAATAAGATGACTCTGACATTTCTTTTTTTTTTTTTTTTTAACAGAAGTAAACTTTTATTTCTCAAATTTTTCAAATTAAACTGGCTGAGTTGGCTGCTTTGAGGGGGTTAGTCAAAGAGACCAAATCCCATATCCTCATCTGATTCCTCCGACTCTTCCTTGGTTTCAGCCTTGGCTGGGGCTGCGGCTGCAGCAGGAGCAGCAGTTGTGGCAGCGGCCAC